>JAJJWW010015112.1:0-83310 GCA_023531295.1 Papaver armeniacum
TGGTAGGGTTCAATTCTTGTCTGTTACAATCATGAATTTGGTCGTGTAATACATTATGCCTAACCAAAGTCTCCTAGTTACTACTAGAAAAGGAGAAAAGTGTATCAATCTTGCTACTTGCTGTAGAGGAGTTCACAAGATGACATTAACACTGAGAAATAAAACTGCAATCACAGAACTTGAGCAATTAAGTTTCAGAAATCTACAAAAATATAACAGAATATAAATGCCAAATTAGTTTAACCAGAATTTCTGTAAAACACAATTTTCATACCCATTACATGCTGCATAGCAAATGCCAATAGTTTCTAAATCTAGAACAGAACACTGGAAATGAACAGCGTAAATTATATTTTACCGTAAGCTAGAGAGACGGTTAGCCACTGCAGCTCAAGAAAACAGTACACAATCCCGTGTCATCCGTACACCATCTGGTGGAAGGAAGATTGTTGCCGACCAGGATACAATCGAATTACCAGAAGGCGATGATGATGAGGATGTTAATGAAGTCGAAATTGCACGTAGACATATCCCTGCTGCGGTATTTGGGGATTTGGCTCGTGAAGCTGAAAATGTCAGGAAGAGGGAGAAAGACGGCAAGCTTGGCGCCCTTGAGAGGATAAAGAGGCAAAAGACGGTTAGGTCCTTGATAGCAGTATGAGCTGTGTAGAGATGGAACAGAGTTGTTTTACCAGGTGACGATCATATTCAGTTAAATTGTAGTTCCAATAAGTTGGATTCTTAACTCTTATTTGTAATTAGGATGATGTTATTTACACATCGATCCATGTAATTTTCCTCAGGTCTCTATATATCAAAGAACCTTTTTAATAAACTTTGCTCTTTGCCGTGAAAAATTAATAATAATAATTTAGAATTTCAGTGTCATTTGAAATTCATATGAATCAATAACCATTTGAAACTCTAAACGCAAACACAACACTGAAAAAAAACTCTGGGTCGGAAGTGGTTGATCTTCTCGTTTGCACAATATGGAAATCGAAAAAACGTTATTTCAAAACAAATCGGTGGGGATTATTTGCCATGGGACAAAGAAACAAATTTTGGCTTGGTGACAAAGCACACACCCCTTCTGAGGAGGGAGAGTTTTAGGCCACACCCCACATCATGGATTTTGAATTTCCCTATCTCAGGACGAATCCTATTCCTGTTCCCCTTCTATTTCTGTTTACGAATGATAATAAATCCCCTACTTAAGCATTATATATCTCCTCGTTTTCCTCATCACTTGAGTTTGGAAGCTAGTAGTAGAGAGATGAGGATGTCAAGCATTCCAAAAGATATTTACCGCAACATCTCCCCCCTTTATGAAAATGTGGTGATGTCACTAAGAATACAATTTGCAAATTCACAACTATTTTATGAAAATCCATAACTAATTTGATATGTTTGGATTCATTTGGATTGTTGTTGTACAGAGTGAATCCAAAAAAGTAGAGATGGATGCGACCCAGTTCTAGATGGAAGAGTCGACCTTCAAAAAAACAAAAAAAAACATGGAAGAGCCGCTATAGATTTCACGTGGAAGAGCGACACGTGTTGTGTTTACCGACGTGCAACGCACGTGCAATCTACTTGTGTTTTTAAGGTTACCAGTGAAATCAACAGTCGCGTGTTTTATGAATAGTTTTGTAAAAAGAAGTCATCTTTTGTTTTGGATAGAGAAAGAGAAAATAATAAATATTTACCAAATATTGTGTATTATTTAAAATGGAAAATAGATTAATGGTAGAAAAAATAAAACCCCTATCCGGTTTTGCTAAATGAATCCGACCAATCACGAAAGGGGGAATGCACTCTCATTTGATAAATGCAAGATTCTTAACGATGAATGCTGACCCACTTTAGACTTGTTGAATTCGTTACGACAATAGCTTCTCCAGGATTTAACTGGTCAACAATTTAATAATGGGAAAATAAGGAAACTTATCAGTCTCTACTGTACAGGTTAAAGAAACTCTATTTGAGAATATTATTGGGACCATATAAAATTATTCTTATATGGAGTTTATTTTTATATAGAGGTAAATTTTACAATGATTCATCCAAATTGGGACCAGAATTTTTTATTCATTTATGGAGTTTATTCCATTTTAAAGTATTCTTTTATAGAGGTTTTACTGTATCATGCAGTTTTAAATTCCAAGCTTCATGCAGTTATATGTTATGTAGTTCCAAACTGTGTTTCTAAAGAGTGCTACAGCTATTTGTTGAGATTTGTGGACTAATATTTTCTTATTCCCTTTTTTGTATACATCGCCAATACATTTATAGTGCTTGCGGACTTGGATCTGATGGGACAGATAGGCTAGTAAAATTGGTGCAGGAAATGCAACATTGTAAAGTGTCTAAATCTGAAAATGGAACTCTGTTTGGAGCAAAGATTACTGGTGGAGGCTCCGGTGGGCTCTATTTGCATACTAGGAAGGAACTGTCTCTGAAGCAACGAATAGATTCTAGAGGTAACTTTCGAAACCTCAGTTGAGGAAAAAAATAAAGATTAAGATAAGTTTATCGTGCTTAAGACATGGGCTACAAACAAAATTAACAACACCCTAGAAATTTGTGTGTTGCATCCTTGTTTGAACTCTTCTTAATTAGAGATAATTATTCAATTACCTTGTATCTAATTGATTTTATTTTTCATGATACTAAATGTGCAGATTCAGAAAAAGTACAAAGCTGCCACAGGATTCAAGCCATTTGTTTTTGAAGGTTGTTCAGAAAATTCGTCGATGTTTTCCACCAAAAGCCTAGTTCTTTGCCCCCTCTTTGACAATCCGAGGCACTTTTGAGTTTTTTTTTTTTTTTTTCATTCTCGATTTTATTGTTCTTTGTAGTTAATGAAAATTCTGATTCTTGTTATAAAGACTGGAATTATCCGAGTTGTAAGTTGTAACCCTTCATTTTGTGAAATGGTTATAGCTGAAATAGAATGAAAAATCACTCAAACAAAATAATGGTGCAGTAAAACAAAAAAAAAAAAAAAATCCGACGAAGATATAGTAAAAAATAATTTGGACACAGCAAATAGTGGATATCTCTCACTTTAAATTCAATAATTGTTCATTTTGGTAAATTGAATGGAACATAGGAGGCATGACAAAGATACATCTACTTTCAGACAAGTTGGGGTGTCAAGTGGTCCTATTAATAGTTAAAGCACCGGCTATAGCCAATAATGTTATGGAAGAAAGAGGCATCTGCTTTTAGACAAGTTTTAGACATGTTGGGGGGTCAAGTGGTCCTCAATAATGTTACCGAGGAAAGTGGAGTGGAGTGGATATTGAAGACTCATTTTATTACTATTACTTTATGGAGTAAAGGCTGTAAAGCACCGGCCAGCAAATGGGGTATTGACTCGGCGAGCCATCGAAGACTCATTTTATTCCACTTTCATAGTTCTACTCTACACACTTTGATATTTCTCTCAAAAAACACTATTATCTTCATTTCTTCTTCATTGTTTTTCTATCTGCTTGAAATTTTTCATAATGGCCGCGGAACAAATCCTTGTTAACGGGGTCACTGAGATCATTAACAAGGTATTACCTGTTATTGCTGAACAGATTACTCTGGCATGGGGTGTAAAAGACGATTTGAGAAAGCTCAAGGAAACACTGGTGTCAATTCAAGCTCTAATGTTTGATGCCGAGAGGAAGCAGGTAAATGATGAGGCTGTGAGACTTTGGTTGAGAAGGCTGAAAGATGTTGTCTATGATGCAGACGACGTTATGGATGAGTTTTCATACGAAACCATGCGTTCTAATAAGCACAAGGTACGAGCTCTAGTTTCATCCTCCAACCCACTTGTATTTCGATTCAAGATGGCCCGTAAAATTCGAGCCATCAATCAAAAGTTGGATGAAATTCACAAAAACAGTGAAAGGTTCCGCTTGGAAAATACTGGTACGACTGCACAAGAAAATCAGAATAGGGAGCTGATAAAAAAACGTAATCGGTTAACCACATCGGATGTAGATGATTCGTTACTTCAAGGGAGGGAGGGTGCAAAATTAGAAATACTGAACTTGTTGATCGAGAAGCCGTCACCATCTGTACCGTCATCATCGTCGGAGATTTCTACTCAACAGCAGAACGTATCCACATTATCTATTGTGGGCATGGGAGGACTGGGTAAGACAACTGTAGCTCAAATGGTCTACAAAGATGACTCGATTGTCAGAAACTTTGAGCCAAGAGCTTGGGTATGTGTCTCTGATCCTTTTGACATCTTTAAGATTTTAAGAGATATCATCGAGTCGATTACTAAAAAGAAATGTGAGAATCCATCAAATGTCGACGTACTGGCAAACCAAGTGAAAGAACATTTGCTTGGCAAGAAATATCTGCTAGTGCTCGACGATGTGTGGAATGAGGATGTTGGAGAATGGGATACACTGAAAAGTTTTCTTGTTTGTGGCGGCTTGGGCAGCAAAATATTAGTCACTACACGAAGCCAGAATGTTGCATCTGCTGCTGGGGGTACAGTTTACTCTTTGAACAAATTACCTGATGATGTTTGTTGGTCCATTATCAAGAAGAAAGTATTGTCCCAAGGTGGAGCAGTGCTGACTAACAAAATGGTAGATATTGGAACCGAGATAGCAAGGAAATGTGATGGCTTGCCTCTTTTGGCGAACTCACTTGGAAGTTTAATGCGCTCAAGAAGAGATGAAAGCTATTGGCAGTCAATCGTAGACGACATTCCTGATCGTATGCGAGGTACACGTGAACATGAAAAAGTCATTTCAATATTAAAATTGAGCTATGATAATTTATCTCCTCCTTTGAAACAATGTTTTTCATACTGCTGTATTTTCCCAAAAGACTGGAAAATAGAAAGAGAAATGTTAATTCGATTATGGATGGCGGAAGGATTTCTTTTGCCATCAATTGAGAAAAAATATATCTCTCGAAGATGTTGGAAATGAATATTTCGAGAATTTGGTGTGGAGTTCGTTCTTCCAGGATGTGCATAAGGATGAAGAGTCGGGTGACATTGAGACATGTAAGATGCATGATTTGGTGCATGATCTTGCATTGAGTGTTCTAGATCCAAATGAATTTAGAATTGCAAAGGTAAGAGATGGGAAGGAAGATGTTTCAGAAGTTCGACGCATACAACTGCTATTTGATGAAGTTCAAAGTTTGGCATCTCCAAAAGTATTATCAAATGCAGTGAAACTGCGTACAATTGTTGCTCTTCAACCAAAGAATATTTCGCATATCAATTCTTTCCTTCAATGTAGGCGTTTACGCGTACTATGTCCTCTCGGTTGGTGGGATGAATGCTCACTCTCTTCTTCGATTCCTAAGCTGAAGCATCTGAGGTACCTTGACCTCTCTGGCTGCAATTTATCTCCTGAGGCGTCTTTAAGTCATTCTTACAATCTGCAAACACTTGTACTTCGTGGATGCAAAAACGTTCCTAGCTATCTTCTTAATAAGATTGGATCTTTGAAGAGTTTAAGGCATCTTGATATCTCGTGGTTGGATATTAAATCTATACCTGAAAATATTGGGTACTTAGAACATCTAAGTTTCCTTGATCTTTCATATACAAAAATCTCAAAGTTACCGGATTCTATCACTTATATAACCAGTTTAAGGACATTGAGTTTCAGGTTTTGTGGGAATTTAGATGCCTTACCTAGTGAGATAGGAGCACTGACACGGTTAAGGTGTCTGGATCTGGAAGATACCTCCATCAAAGAATTGCCTGAATCATGCATTAGTGGCCTCTGCAATTTGGAGATTGTGAAACTAGGAGATGAATGTGAACTTCCGGAGGAAATTAAGAATTGGCCGAAATTGAGAATTTTTACACACTTCAGATATGATGATGTAATGCCTAGAGGTATAGAAAGGCTTACCTGCCTTGAAATATTTGTGTCTTACATGGTTAGACAAGAAACACATGTATGTGGAAGTGGCATTGAAGAGTTAGCAGGCTTAAACTCCCTTCAGGAGTTAAAGATCAGAAAACTTGAAAATGTGAGAGGTGGAATAGAAGATGCAGAAACAGCAAAGTTGAAGGACAAGCAACATCTTCGAGAATTACAGCTGTTTTGGGGTTCCACTGGTGGTGGCGATCACCAAGTACCGTGTAGTAGAAGTGTAAAAGATACTGCTGTGTTGGAGGGTCTCCAGCCTCACTCAAATTTGAAGCATTTGGATATACATGGATTCTCTGGTTTAAAGCTTCCAAAGTGGATGATGGGTTCTTCATTATCTAAATTCCTTCCGAATTTGGTGGTAATATATTTCACAAATTTCAATAATTGTGAGCAGCTTCCAGCTCTGGGCATGCTCCAATTTCTTAGGTATCTTTGGATCAAGAGAATGAAATCAATCAAGTGTCTGGGTGAAGAATTTTATTATCAACAAGAAAACAGAGCAGAAGAAGAAGGCAGTAGTAGTAATACCGCAAAGAGATCCTCATTATTCCCTTCGCTACTTTATTTGATTATCGAATTGGAAAACTTAGAAGAATGGGTTCCTCCTCCTCTTTCTTCTTCTTCTTCTTGTTTTCCTTCTCTTGAGACGATGATAACCATAAACTGTAAAACATTGAGAAGCACACCACCGATAACTTCGTTTTCTTCTCTTAAGGAATTGACATTACGTGGTACCAATGATAATGTGGTAAACTCATTATTCAATAGAGGAGGAGGAGGAGAAGGATGTCTGACTTCTCTCACATCCATTACAATAGAGTACTCTGAAGATTTAACATCTCTACCGGATTTGCGATTATGTACTTCTCTCCGGGAATTGACTATCTTTAAATGCGATAAACTGAACAAGCAGTCAATACCGTATGATCTTAAGAAGTCCCTCACCTTTCTTGAAAAACTCAAAGTTGATTTCATTCAAAGAGACGAGGGTGGTCCGGATGTCTCTGATGCATATCAGTTAACTAATTTGATGGAGGAGGAGGAGTAGATCATGCTTGCTATAATTTCATCTTCTCCAGCATTAGCAACAGGTTCCTTTTTATAAAATTCCATCTTGTGTATATATGCTCTTAGATCTTCTTAAACTCAATAATCGTTGCCGTATGTTTGTAAGAGTTGGTTTTCCATAATTTCTTATCCGGGTTTTATTCGAATGCATCTAAAAGTTTCTCCTCAAAGAGCTATCTCAAATAATCTCTTGGTTGGAGGTTATGATGATGGCCAAAAGGACGCAATCTATTCCGTAAGTTTTGATCTATTAGAACGATCGCTGTCCGAGAAGGAATTGAGTCTAATGAAAAATAGTTACCCACATATAAGCTATGGAGTTGAGTTATCTAGAATGTCTTTCCCGTATGAATTCTTAGGTTATGGAATTGAATTATTAGATTCTTGTAATGGTCTGGTGAGCCTTGTGTTTTTTGACAATGATAACCATGTTGGTAGTGATCGCAGTGAGGAATTATTCTTTTGTCTTTGGAACCCGGCTACTCATGAATACAAGAAAATTACGAAACCAACAAATAACTTCGCTTATGTCAATATCAGGATGTGTGCTTTTGGTTATGATAACAATAATGATGACTACAAATTGGTAATTGGTGTAGATGATGGACAAAATTCTATAATTTATGTATATGCATTAGGATCCAATTCTTGGAAAAGCGCTATAACAATCCATTATTCGTTCTGTTCTGATTGGAAATCTGGGTTACTTGTTAATGGACGTTTTCATTGGTTAGTCGAAGGAAGGCAAGGCAGGCTCATAATGTCATTGGATATTAGTGACGAGATATTTGAAGAATGTGAACTGCCATTAGAACTCCAAGACAATGAAGATTCGTTTATTACTGAAGGAGTGTTGGAAGGGTGCCTGTGTTTACTCGTTGCTGATCCCGGTGATGGTTACCCTTGTCTAGTTGGGGTCTGGGTATTGCAAGACTATGGAGTTCGAGAATCTTGGACTAAATGTTGTTGAGTAATGTAATGTAATGTAATGTTTGTAGTGTAATAGGAGTGTCAACTCCACATTTAGTTAGTGTGTGTAGGTGTGTGGCACACATGCTTCTCTAGTCATATATTGACTAATTAAGAAAGAGAATGTAATATGTTTTGAGAAAATGAAATAAAAGAGATAGAGAGGAAATACTTCCCCATCTCCATTTCAACCAAAATCAATCAAATATATTCAATCAAATTCACAACAATTGGTATCTAGAGCTTAGATCTATATAGATTTGATCTTGGTGAGTAAAAAAATCAATTTCTACCCATTAAATCAAAAAAATCAGCAACATTTAAAGTTTTCAAAATCTAGATCTAGAAAAGAGAAACCCAATTTCTTCAATCAATCATCAACCAAATCAATGGCAAGTAGTAGTAACTCAAGTTTCTACATTCAACAACCTTCAATACCACTTTTTCATGGAGAAAATTATGATTTTGGGCCATCAAAATGAAGACCTTGTTCATGTCACAAGATGTGTGGAGATTGTACAAAATGGGTATGATGAAGTTGAAGATACATCAAATCTAGAACAACCCCAAAAGGATTTACTTAAGGAGAGTAGAAAGAAGAATGCAAAAGCATCCATGTACATTCAACAAGGAGTTGGAGACACTATTCTACCAAGAGTAATCCACTTTCCTATAGCTAAGGAAGCTTGGAATATCCTTCAACAAGAGTATGGAGGTAATAAGAAGGTAAGAGAATTGAAATTACATTCATATAGAAGAGATTTTGAGAATCTAAAAATGAATGAGAATGAATGTTTGAATGAGTTTTCTTCAAGAGTTGTTGAAATTGTTAATAATATGTTGATGTGTGGTGAGAAGATGGAAGAAAGAAGAATTTGTGAGAAGATATTGATTTGTTTGCGGGAAAAATTTGAACCCATTGTGGCGGTTTTAGAAGAGACTAAAGATTTCTCTACATTAAAGTCACAAGAATTATGGGCTTCTTTGAAGGTGTATGAACAAAGGGTGTCGAGGCACTCGGAAAAATCAATTGAAAGTGCATTTCAATCAAAATTGAACTTGAACTCAAAAAATTCAGCAATGAAGCAAAGTGGGTACAAGGGCGATTCTTCATCTAGCTTCAAAGGAAAGGGAAAATGGAAGAAAGGAGGAGCTAATTCCAACAACTACACAAAGAGTGATTCGTCTCAAATACCAAGATGCAATTTTTGCAAGAAGAATGGTCATTTGGAGAAGAATTGTTGGAACAAAGGAAAACCCCAATGTCGCAATTGCAAGAAGTATGGACATTTGGAGAAAGATTGTAGATACAAAGAAGATGAAGAACAAGCCGGTAGAGCGGAAGAAAAGAAGAAAAACAAAATTTGTTTTATGCTTGTCAAAGTGCCATGGTGACTTCCAAGAGTGAAGTTTGGTTTGTAGATAGTGGTTGTACAACTCATATGTCCGGTGTGAAGAGCTTGTTTGTTGACATGGATACATCCATAAACTCTCTAGTGAAGATGGGAGATGGAAACATGGTTCAAGCTAACGGAAGAGTGTACAATTTGCGTGCAAACTATCAATGGAGCAAAATACATTAGAGATGTGTTATATGTTCGGATTTGGCACAAAATTTGCTTAGTGTTGGGCAACTTGTGGAGCTTGGGTATGCGGTTCATTTTGAAGATGGATATTGCACCATTTATGACAAGAAGCACAACAACAAGAGACAAGTCATGAAGAGTATCAAGATGGAGAAAAATAGAAGCTTTCCAATTATCTTTGAAAAGGAGAAGAATGTTGCATTGAGGATGGAAACCATTGATGAAACATGGTTATGGCATAAAGACTTGGGCATTTGAATTTCAATAGTCTCAAGTTACTTTCCAACAAGAACATGGTGCAAGGACTTCCACAACATATCAACCACAAAGATGGAGTATGTGAAGGTTGTGCACTTGAAAGCAACATCGCCAACCATTCCCAAAAGGTGTAGCATGGAGATCAAATGAACTTCTTGGTTTGGTACATACCGATGTGTGTGGACCAATGAAGACACCAACCCATGGAGGTAATAGATACTTTATCTTATTCATTGATGATTTAAGTCGTATGACTTGGGTGTACTTCATGAGGCAAAAATCCGAAGTTTTAGCATCTTCAAGAAGTTTAAGAGCCTTGTTGAAAAACAAAGTGGTCACTACATCAAAGTTTTAAGAAGTGATAGAGGCAAAGAATACAACAACAAAGAGTTTGATAAATTTTGTGAAGATGAAGGCTTGGAAAGGCAACTAACCGTGGGTTATACTCCTCAACAAAATGGTGTTTCCGAGAGAAAGAACCAAACCGTGATGGAGATGGCGAAGTCCATGCTTCATGACAAGGGTATGCCTAAAGTGTTTTGGGCCGAAGCCGTCAACACCTCCGTCTACTTGATGAATAGGTGTCCAACAAAAGCCGTATGGGATAAAACTCCTTTTGAAGCATGGAGTGGGAGAAAGCCATCGGTAAGACATCTCAAAGTTTTTGGTAGTGTGTGTTATTCTCAAATTCCAAAGGTGAAGAGGACAAAGCTTGATGAATCAAGTGAGAAGTGTATATTCATTGGCTATAGCCTCCAATCAAAAGGTTATAGGTTGTTTAGCTTGAAGAACAACACAATGATTACAAGTCGTGATGTCTTGTTTGATGAAGGAACTTCATGGAATTGGGAAGAAGGTAAAATTGAGAAGAGAACCATTATTCTTGATGAAGAGCAAGAAAATTCAGCAACAAATGAAGTTGAAGAATGTGAAGAAAATGAGGAAGAACTACCTCAAACACCTCCAAATACAAGACAAGGAGCATCTCCAAGTATGTCTCCAAGTACTAGTGCATCAACATCACCACCATCGGCACCAAAGAAGATGCATAGGTTGAGTGAAGTGTATGAAAGATGCAACTATTGTGTGGTTGAGCCGGAAAATTTTGAAGAAGCATCAAAAGAACCGGTTTGGATAAAAGCTATGGAAGAAGAAGTTTTTGTCATTGACGAGAACGATACATGGGAGAAGGTAGCAAGGCCAAGTGACAAAGAAGTTATTGGCGTGAAATGGATCTACAAGGTGAAGTACAATGCGGATGGAACGGTTCAAAGATACAAAGCAAGGTTGGTGGCAAAGGGCTACTCACAACAACCCGGTATCGACTACAATGAAACGTTTGCACGGTTGCTCGTCTTGACACCATTAGAGCCGTGATTGCTATGGCGTCTCAAAAAGGTTGGTTACTTTATCAACTTGATGTCAAATCGGCATTTTTGAATGGAGAACTACATGAAGAAGTCTATGTAGAACAACCACAAGGTTTTGTGGTGGAAGGAGAAAGAAGACAAAGTATACAAGTTGAAGAAAGCTTTGTATGGTCTCAAGCAAGCACCAAGAGCTTGGTATAGTGAGATAGATGGATACTTCAAGAGGCAAAACTTCAACAAAAGCAAGAGTGAGCCTACATTATATGTGAAGACAAAGGTACGTCTATTCTCATCGTTGCCTTGTATGTTGATGATCTTATCTTTACGAGTAATGATGCTCATATGATTGAGCAATTCAAGAGAGAAATGATGATGAAATATGAGATGAGTGACATGGGTTTGCTCAAGTACTTCCTTGGTATTGAAGTTCACCAAAGTGAAGATGGAGTGTTCATTTCTCAAAGCAAGTATGCCGAAAAGGTGTTGAAGAAATTTGGTATGCTTGGTTGCAACCCCACATCAACACCACTTGTAGTGAATGAGAAACTCAAGAAGGATGATGGAGGAAGAAAGGTTGATGAGACTTACTATAGAGGTCTTATTGGAAACTTGTTGTACCTTACACATACAAGACCCGACATCATGTTTGCTTCAAGTATGCTTTCTAGGTTCATGAGTTCACCTAGTCATCTACATCTTGGCGCGGCAAAGAGGTTGTTAAGGTACATACAAGGAACAATGAATCTTGGAATCATGTATTCAAGAAATTTGGATGTCAAATTAGTTGGCTATTGTGATAGCGACTTGGGAGGGTGTATTGATGACATGAAGAGTACATCGGGTTATGCTTTTTCTCTTGGTTGGGTATATTCACATGGGCATCGAAGAAGCAAGAAACCGTAGCTCAATCCACGGCGGAAGCGGAGTACATTTCGGCATCAATAGCTACATCTCATGTTGTATGGCTAAGAAGAATCATGGAAGACATTCAAGAGAAGCAAGAAGAAAGCACCGTAATCTTTTGTGACAACAAATCGGCGATTGCTATGTCCAAAAATTCGGTTGAGCATTGTAGAGCAAGGCACATCAAACTCAAGTACCATTTCATTCGAGAACGGTTGAAGATGGTGAGATAGAACTCAAGTATTGCAAGACGGAAGACCAATTGGCGGACATATTCACCAAGGCACTTCCCAAAGGAAAATTTCAACATTTCCGTGAACTACTAGGAGTAGAAGAACATCACATTAAGGAGGAGATTGTTGAGTAATGTAATGTAATGTAATGTTTGTAGTGTAATAGGAGTGTCAACTCCACATTTAGTTAGTGTGTGTAGGTGTGTGGCACACATGCTTCTCTAGTCATATATTGACTAATTAAGAAAGAGAATGTAATATGTTTTGAGAAAATGAAATAGAAGAGATAGAGAGGAAATACTTCCCCATCTCCATTTCAACCAAAATCAATCAAATATATTCAATCAAATTCACAACAAATGTTATGACATTACGAATTGGACGGTAATTCGAGCAACCATGCAGTGCTATTGCCATCCTTTGAGGTTTGTATGTTCTTTTAAGAGTGGTAAGATTCTACTCATGAGTCTGGATAAGTTAATTATATATGACCCAAAAGATGAAACTGCTATTGAACGAGATATGGGGAGTGTAAGGGGCTTTAGATCAGAAGTGAAATATTTTGAGAGCTTAGTTTCAGTTTACTCCGGTATTTACATGAGGACCGAGGAATGATGGAGTAGACTAATTAGGACACTGCATATATATTTTAACGAATAGTTAACTGCTAACGCATATTCACTGGTAATTATCGACCTTTTCTGTGCGGGTTTTATTTCAGTTTGTGTTTTTGCAAGTGCAATTTTATGGGGATTATTGAACAGATATATATATATAAAATTTCCGTCATTTATTAGAAGTTTTATGCTTATAGTTTAGTTAGGAATTCATATTCTGACAATCAAACAAGACCTGCATGCACAATATCTTTTGATGCTGTGTGACTAATCCCATAATACTTGATTCTAGGCCTCTGCCAAGAGCTGTAATCTCTCGTGATTTCTTGAACTTATTGCTGTTGATTTCTTTCCAACTATAATCCTATAATCCTTGTATAAATATACAAGTAAACACACATCAAGAGATGAGAACAGTAATCATGAAAAATATTGTGTGTTTGAGTTTGTTTCTAGTACTTTCAGTCGGCATTCTATTACCATCAACAGGTAATGCACAAGTAGGTTGCGATGATGAGACTAATGCTTTAGCACGACTTTGTGCAAAGTATGTATTGAAAGAAGGTCCGCAACTTCAACCATCACCAGATTGTTGTTCGTTGGTCAGGCAAGTATTTATACCTTGTATTTGTGATCATGCCACTGAAGAGATTGCAAAACTTATTAGCATGGAAAAAGTTTTTTATGTTGCTGGTATCTGTGGCAGAAGAATTCCTCCGATGAATAAATGTGGGAGTCTTCCGATTGGTTCTAGATAAGACGTTGGATCAAAGTCAAACAAAAAGATTTTGGTCCGGATACAGATTGGCCTAAACAACCAACAACATCACAAATTCATACATAAAGATACAGAAGATGATTTGGAGAATACTGTTTTCTTTGAGGCCACCATTTTAAGCAAGAAACACACACAGACAAAAAGAAGAAACTAAAAAAAAATCCAAATCAATTATAAGACAGGATGTACTTAGACTCGACCGCATTCTTGATTTGTAGATAATAAACTGTAATCGACTTACTTCGGGGCAGTCTTCAATTTTTTGGATTTCCTTCGTGTGTATATAGTTGATTTTGCTAATGTTATTGTTGATGTAATAATGTTATTGCTGCTGTTGTTCACTTTTGTTGATTTGCTTTGTGTATACATGGTTGATGTTGTTAATGTTATTGTTCATATAATAATGTTGTTGCAGCTGTTGTTCAGATTGTTGACGCCGCGGTTGTTGCTGATGCTGTTGGTGAAACGTCCCTGAGTAACCGCCAAATTGGTAGTGATAATTATTCTGATGATGTTGAATTCGTAGCACGGAACCGGAGGACATCACAGAATGCCCAAAGTTGTTACCTGCAGACTGAGGATTATAATAATTAAACTGATCTCCATACTGACAATGGTGAACTGGTCGAGGCACATTTGAGGACATTGTGACATTCTCATGACCTTGAATTTTGACATTGTGAACTGGTTGCAAGAATTGTTGATACTATTTTCAAATTGAGGATTATTACTAATACCAGCACCCAAAATATTTTCACACCAAATTCTTGCATCAAACCTAAACATTTCAACCTATACTTTACCATATGTTTAAACTATATTCCGACCCTTCAAAGTGCCATTATTTATGGATATCATGAAATTCCTTTCCTTCACCCTCCTGAAATATATCAAATATATACGAAATTCCTTTCCTTCATTAAAAAACATTCACATTTCATATTTGTTAAGTAAGATACCAATTTTGAGAATGTGAATCGTATTATGATAGACTGTTGGAGCTATCTTTAGTCTATATAAAAGTAATACTTGCTTGCTATACGTGATTGAAGTTTCCGTTTCAAATGACATAAGCTTATATAAAAGCTAAATGAGATATTTTCACGCCTAGAAGACAGCCTTTTTCGATTTGTTCAAAATGTGAGAGAAATGTTTGGTAATGTATAGCCTGCCCCTGATTATGAGGGAAATATAATCATCTCATATACGAAAACAAGTTTGTAGAGTATTATCCGATTAAATTGAGGACATACACTCGTAATAACATCTGGATTTTAGCAACACCAGTTGGACCATAGATAATGACTTCACAAAGCCATAAAAAAATGTCCAAAAAATTGTAGTTCGTATAAATTAAAGATCAACCATGAGTTTTATTGGTTACAGACACAATATGCAAATAAAATCTCCAGTTTCATGACCTCGAGGGCCAACGAGATAATGGTTTAGGTTCAAGTTATTGGACACTCTCTTTATCAAAAAAATAAACCAATCAAGATCAATATAGTCACCAAAAGGACTAATTAATAATGCTTAACAAGCCGGGTGCGCACCCTTTGACATTTTGTGTCCTACAACAATCAAATTTCAAGTGGAAAGTTCCAAATTTTCGAGCATATCACGACGAAAAAATAATATAATTGCTCAATCCCTAATGAACGCAACAATTCCTTAATTCATTGGTGTTTGCAATTAAGAATACCATAATAACGATATTTTTCCCCTGTAGGATCGATAGGGAAAAACCAAATCAAGTTGGTTTATATGTTTCTTTTTAAGAAAAAAAAAAAAAAAGAAATTATCATCGCTATTCTTTGTCGAGAAATATCCACTTAGTGGTTGGTTAACAATGGTTTCTTATAGGGAATAATAGAAACCAATCAATGTTCCTTGTAAGGATGGAACCATACTGGCCTAAAAATGATTTAGACTGCCAATTTATTTACATCTCATCTCCTATTATTGATGGAGAAAAGAAAACCAGTATCAATTGGTTTGTACGATATACCAAAATCGTTTAAATGACAATGAAAAAAAATGTCGTTTTAGTTATTGCATATAGAAAATCCATTTTATGGTTACAAATAATTTATTGTAAACGAATAAAAACAATATAAGAATCACATGATCTTCGTCAAATGGAAGAAGATACCAAATTTAATTGGCCGTAGGTAGTTTCTTGATGATCTTGTATAGTTTCTTTTAGAAGGGTAGATTTTTTTTTTTTGTTTTTTTTTTTGATAAAAAGCTCCACTTTCATTAATAGCAAATCCAAGGATACATAGAGTTTAAGAACATGAAGAACCTTAGAGTAACAAGAAAACCATATTGTAAAGAGTACATGGACGAATATTTCGACAAGAAGAAGAGAAGAAATATCGTAGATTGACAAATTACAAATATGAAAGATCCGATGAAATCGGAAGAGGGATGATCTTTAGGACAAAGCACGACCATTTGATGTATTTTCTTCTCAAGAAAGATATGCTCCATCTTCAAAGGAGTAGTTTGCACAAATTTTGACTAGGAAAAGGCATAATCCGCCGCCGGAGCTCCATGTTGATGATCTTCAAAACTCTAGTAACCAAAGTCGGATAGCTAATAAAGCTAGAGGAGAAACACTTGAAAGTGTATATAGAAACGCCATAAAGACGCAGCCAAACTGCCGGACGACAGGAAGAAGACATCGCCGGAAAACGGCAAAAACCTTCACAAACCTAAACCCTAACTTCTAATCTAAGAGAAAACAGTAAATACTAAAACCTAAATACTTCTACTGCCCAGACCTACCCCAAGAGGAGTAAATCAGAGCAGTTTGGAACTCGCTGGAATTCTTCCTCCCTCGCCGGATATCGCTTCTGTCTAGAGTGGAGAAAGGAGAGAGAGAAAAAGTCTGTTAGAAGGGTAGAATCTATAAGCCATCTATTGATGTATTTTCTTTTTCTTTCTCTATAAAAAAAATAGAAAAGAAAGGATGCCAAATTTGAAAGATAATATTGATCACCCTCAAAAATATGCACTATGAAATTGCTGATGGATTTCAAGTATACCCGAAAACTTTGAGAATAAAACATATTTGGTGGTCGGTGCAATGAAGATAACACAACCATGGTAGAAAAAAAAAACAATTTTTTGGTTGAATAGCTCTTGGATTTGAATTCCTGGGTTTATACGACATGTAAAATATGACCATGGTGCATGTTCATTAAGTTCTTTGCTTTCTGCTTTGGGTTTCCTAAACAATTCTTCTTGTTCAATTGTAGGAAATTCGAGATATTATGGTAAGCAAAAGTGCATCTGGGATATATTTATTTAAGACGAAGAAGGTATGAAAGGAAGATTTGTCTTGTGTTGTCACATATTTATGGAGTCATTCATGGCGTTGTTTCATTGCTTTCTAATGCATCTTTTTTTTTTTGTCCCAGTTCTTCTTTTCTTGTTCGCATATTTGGAGTAATTCAGTATCTCTAGCTAACTACTTGCCTTACGATCTAAATTTCAACTTTTTCTCCTTAAGACGTACTTTAGACTCAGGGACACTAAATAAAATTATTCTTTGCCAACTCGCAAATGTATAGGTGCTTGCGGCGAACATACTCAGGTCAGGCACTACTGACTGCAAAGTTGAATCTCAGGAGAGAAGTCTTCATCTTGATATATCGCAGGATTCATCCTTCATAAGCTTAATGAGCTCCTCAACAAATTTCTTGAAGTCCAGAAAATCCGTTCTAGGTATGTGGGTTTTCTTGCCTTGTCTAATTGTGGTTATGCTATATATTTATTTTGAGCTTTGTTCTGCATGATATAGTAAATTGACTAGGCATGATTTGAAACCCAGTTTCTCCTATTACTGAAACGAATTCCGTGGTTATTAATTTGAAGTATATGAGTCATATTAAAATTTTTTTACATCACCGCAATCAACATCTTATTTCGCTAATCGTGGATTATTTGTACAAGCATCTAACCCGGTGCATACGCACCGGCT
Organism: Papaver armeniacum; assembly: GCA_023531295.1. Lineage (NCBI taxonomy): Eukaryota > Viridiplantae > Streptophyta > Magnoliopsida > Ranunculales > Papaveraceae > Papaver > Papaver armeniacum. Next base: position 17,692 of record JAJJWW010015112.1, read on the forward strand.
GTTTCGAGACTGTCTACATTGTAGGCAGCAAATATTGGGCTGGTAGACGTACTATTATCAAATGGCATCATGAAAAAAGCTTATGAAACCTTAAAAGTATTAAGTACTTTCCACAAAAAGCACTGTTACGACCATGATCAGGAAGAATATCTTTTTATTTTTCTTCATTGTCACACACTCTCATATCTAGTGTTGCAATCGTGTTTCACAATCAGTAAAATAGTTTATTAACATCATTCATATTGTCATTGCCGACTCTGCACCTCTCTGGTTTATACTTAGTATTTTATTGCGCAAATGTAAGGTCAGCTCCCCGCTTCTGGCAGCAAATTAACCTGCCTCCATACTGCCGTGACTAATATTCTTGTCTATTTTGCCATTCCCATTGAATTTTGGCCTCATTGGCTGATCTGCTACCTGGAATTGCATCCTACGTTGTATGCCACAAATGGAGTTTAGATCTGAAACATAAGTTGAAACATAGACGTTAGCCAGTTACTTCCAAACTTCATATACATTGCTGAGGTCTTATAGTTGGCAATATAAATTAATCCTGATTAGGAATATAAATTTGTCACCATGTATGAATCATTTCATCTTTGACTAAGTTGTCCAGTGGTATTAATTAGTTTATGTTTTTCCTATACATATTGTTTTAAATTGACTCAAAAAGACATAGCGGTGCTAACTCATGGTAGCTTATTGTGGATAGTTGGTGGATCTTGAAGGCGATAACAACAGAAGTGTCAACTGTCTAGTAGGGAGGCAGGTTAATTACAGTTTATCAATCTTCATGTTGACAATATCTTTAGAAATTTAATGTACATTTTACCGAAGACTATCAAGATCTTGACCTACAATTTGGTTGTTTCGTGCATTACTGCCAGATCAATATTGCTCCTTTTATCCTCTGCTTTCTGACGATGATCTTTGTTTCCAAAAGTAAAGGAAGAAAGATTACCTTGACTACGAATGATCGAGTGAAAAAAAAAAAAAAAAAAAAAACACTAAAACCAAAACCTTTTAATTACAACTTACTACTTTATGGTAATCTAATTCTCGCCTCAAAGTTCAAAATTTAGCAACATACAATGTAAGCATTAAATTCAGTTTAGTATATTTTCTCTCAGCTATATATGTAATATATTTTCTCTCAACCATATGTAAGTTTCAATTTAGTATCACCAACCTAGCAGATCATGCTTTGTAATTCCATTTCACAAAAACCATAAGATTTGAGAGAAATTTCAAACTATGCATTCTCTTGTAAATCTATAGGGTAACTGCATTAACTCTCCAAATAAAAGACCGTTTCAGGGACACCGAAAATGAGTACAGATTATCTATAACAAAACATTTTCTTTAAACTTTTGCAAGTACTTTCTCAACATACTTGGCACGTTTTTCCGTCTGCAACACTGAATTTATATACTCCAGTTAAGTTTGTTACTGTAAGATGCAACTTAAAATGCCATTAACAACCTACTAAAACAACACCATTTCAGTAAATATATATAGTTCACATTCACAAATCCGTTTTAGTAACACACAAAATAATGGAAGTCGTCAACCATTTAGCATTGAAATCATGCTTCAAAAAATATGGTAACGATTTTACATGGTACTACATACATATTGTTAACTTATTAATGGTTTTCCTTTTTCAATTCATGAGAGATTGCAAAGAAATTAAAATTTCCTACTGTTCGAAGGAAGAAAGAAAGGTTTCTAACTGAGATGTTTATTACCAAACATTGGATCTGTATTCTGTAAACCAAATAATTTTATCCTGCTTAAATAGAAGAAGGGCAAAAAGTTGTTACCAAACCCTAGTTTATGCTACTTCCTTGCATGTAAACTCAAAACCCACAGGACATTTCTCTTCGGTTCTCAAATAAACTAATGTTCGCAACTCTTCATAAAGCTGAAGACATACAAAAAAGTTTTAACCAAATCAAAGTCTAATGTAATAAAACTAAGGAACAAACCAAAATTAGTTTTAACATAAAGATAGAAAATAAAATTAATGATACTGATGATGATCAAGATGCAGATTATTGGAAGAAACGACTAATAATCATGCAATAAAGTAGTCAATTTATTCAACAATGGAAAATAAGATGATGTATATATAGAGAAAGGATTCCTTACAAAGTCCTGATTGTTCATCATGGAAACTTTCTGCCGTTAATAGAAATACCACCAATCATTATTGTTCCATAAAACGAATATATATCCTGGCAGAAAAACTTGGTCGTGGCCAAAAAGAAAACATCTCACGGTAACAGAACTTGACCTCTCCAATAACTTTAAACTCAAGCAAAGCAAGAATATTAAAGAAAATATGAACCATGACCTAAAGATCGAAAGAATTTCCAATTCCAAACTATCATTACAGGGATGAGAATAATAAAGAAAATATGAACCATAACCTAAAGATCGAAATAATTTCCAATTCCAAACTATCATTACAGGGATGAGAAAATCATTACCTTTAATTTTTTGATGGAATGAGAGTTTAACTTGCGGACGGAAAGATAGATGGAGAATAACCCATAAACAATTCAGAAATTGAGAGAAGTTACACATACTGTGAATTCTCGAGTCACCAAATCTAACGGCTTGTCGGTGTTTGATCAATATATAGGGTTCGAATCGTTGCATTTCGGATATTAAAGGCGTCTCAAAGGATGGTCTCAAGGATACATTAATCGGCAATTAGGCATCCCCTGGGTCAACAGTTGCCAAGGTTTGTTCTTATCCTGTCTCTTGGTCAAATGGCTGCAATATCCGGTGGATTATTTCAGAAGGTAACCTTTGGCAAGATCACTTTCGGAAGGTGACCTTTGGTATAATTATGGAAACACTTGCCTATGATGAGTTGGCAAAGTACATGGCAGTGACATGGAAAAGTTTGATGATGTGGTTTAACCACAGATTAGAATGATTATGGTGTCGACATGTGGCGACTTGGGTGTCTCTTATTATAAAGAAAGATTTGTAACTCATAGCACTTTGAAAAGTGTTCTTAACCTGTCATTAATCTGTTATATTTAACAGTTGAATATATCATTAGTATTAATATTTAACAGCTACATAGTTTAGTACTACATAGTTTTATACGGTGTAGCGAAACTAAATTAAGGGTGAATCCATTTCAAGAACCTAATGCATCCCAAAATTGGCGTTACCTGCATATCTGGTTTACAGACACAAGGACGGGAGAAGAAAGGTCGAACTCTAGTAAGCTAGAGATGGGTCACTTCTTATAACCTGCGATACATTTATTTATCTCTGTGCAGAAAAGCATTTTGATATATGATGCATAAAATCTTCATTCTAGTTTCTCTTAATTTATACGACATGCATTATGTTATTCGTAACGTTAACCAAGTGTGTCATCATATATTTGTATGCTTTTTTGTGCTAATTAATATTGTAATTTCAATATAAAGATGTATTGATTTATCTGGCTCTTAACTGGTTATTAAACTCGATGCAGTTCCTTTTGGAACAACTATGCAATATGTCCATCAAAGCCATAGAGCATGTTTATTTTTTGGTTTTGAACAAGACACATACCCAAGAAGAGTTCATCAGCCAAAAATCTGTATTCAAATGCTGAGATTGGTCCCTTGATGCGATATGTTTAAAACAAAATTTGTCACCAGTTGGATATGGTAGGGCTTATCGAGGATGACTTCGGCATGGAGTTGCTAGTAGCTGGCAATATAATCTGTCTTGATTTGAGCATCTCTCAAGTTTATGAGCAGGTTTGGAAGAAGTCTCATCATCATTCTCAAAATACCATGGAGGTTCTGCTTTAGTATCTGTCAATGCATTTTCAACTGGCAAAGACTGTCCACCAATGACAGTCACCTACAGGCTTCAGGTATATCTTCCTACAAATAGAGTTCTGTATTTATTTCCATTTGGGGATCTTGTATTTATCTATTTACTTCCTACAAAGGTTGTTGAACTCTCACCTCTTTTCAAGCCTCAACTTAAATTGTAGACAAATTAACATTAAATTTCATAATTTTCAAATTGAGAAACTTGGTGTAGTGAACCATTGTTAGTATTTATCTTTGAATCAACTAAATAATTGTAAGGTTAATTATAGTTCATCTGTTACATGCTTCAACTTAAGGAATTCATATATTCATATATCTTGATGCATGGATTGTGACGACCAATTATATGTTCATATGTAAAATTGGGTCTTCTAGTTGATCTACAATGGTATATATGAAGGTGCAGAATATATATTCAGGTGCAGAAATCTGCCGGAATTATCGTCGATATTTATTATTTTTCACCTGTAAAATAGTTTTGCAACGTATATACATGTTGCGCAAATTTGTGTTATATGTTACCTTAATTAATGTAAACGTTGCACAAATTTAAAAATGCGTTGCACAAATTAAAGAATCCGTTGCTCAAATTGCAAAATAAAACGTTGCTAAACCTGTTGACCAACGTTTATATACGTTGCACAAATTAATTTGTGCAACGGATTTTGGCGTTGCCAACGGATATATGCGTTGTTTAAATTCATTGCAACGCTTATATCCGTCCCAAATCGGTTGTTTTGGTGTAGTGTTAGAATTAGTTAAGAACTTCCGTAACTGGTTCACGAAGTGATGAGGAGTTTTCCTTTTTTCCTCTGTTGTTGAAGACGAGAAGAAGATGACACAAAAATGGGTTTTAGGGTTTGATTAGAGATTAAATAAGGGTTATTTAACGTTTGGTACCCAGCAAATGTCCAACACCTAGCTTTGGTACCCAGTATTTGAAATATTGTCGGTTGGTACCTAGACTAGCCATTGACTGTCAAGTTAAACTGGTTGACTAATATTTATTTACATTTTCTAATTATTATTTTAAATATAATATGTTTTACAAATTTACCCTAAAATCAAAACTAAATTCTTCTTTGAGAGTCTCAGTTATCGGTGATGAAGAACACACCACCACCACTAGCTCACTCTTGTAATTCTACTCCATTTTGCAATTGATCTTTCTTGCCAACACTATAAAAAGTGTTCTCACATATCGATTCAAATTTCTAAGAAGAAGCTGCAACAATTGAAGTTTCGAAACCCATTGTTGGTGAAAACATGGATTAATAGTGGATCATGGCAGCAATGACCAACTCCATCCCAATCCTATTACCCATGACAGCAACAACATCGATCCCTTATATTTCTTTATCTCCACCACAGACTCAAGAAACATCATCATCAATCGCAAACTCGAGCACCACTTCCTCATTGCCATTAATGGCAACAACAACACTGTGAAGCTCTTATCCTCTCAAATCAAATTAACCACCATCAAGATGATGATCATCAGCAATCAATCACGGCTGCACATCTATCGGGAAATCGAAGAAGAAGACGGTGGTTTCCCTAAACAGAAGTATCTGGTACCTAATTACAATCACTAAATCAAGTATGAGAAACCCATTTCAAAACTCCCATCAGACCAAAAGACACGAATTTTTTCATTTGATTGCAAATGGATTAGGTTAAGCATGTATATTTCCCTAATACTGAGGAAGAGACACAAATCGTTACTTCATAGAAATAAAAAAAGGAAAAAAAAAAGGAGGAAATACATAAGGGTTTCGGATATAAGTGTAAAATTTCTTCTTCTTTTTCCCCCCAGCAGTTAATGTACTTAAATAATTAAAATTACTGAAATTTTATAATTGTTAGGTCAAAGTTTGACTTTAACGGTCAACGACTAGTCTAGGTACCAACCGTTAAAATTTCAATTATTAGGTACCAAAGCTAGGTGTTGGACACTTGCTGGGTACCAAACGTTAAATATCCCATTAAATAATCGTGACCATTTATTTGGGTGCCCGGTTCAGATTCGGGCATGTATAACCACTATAACCAGACGTTAGGACATACATGGTCATAGTTATAATTTTTAAGGCTAATATGATAATAAGATATGTTCTGTTACGGAAGTTATAATTAGTTAAGTCAACGAATTGACTTAACAGTTAATAACGGATCTAGGTACCAACCCTTAATTTTTTAAATGTTGCGTACCAAACCAATGTGTTGGTTATTTGCTGGGTACCAAACATTAAATATCCCTTAATAAAAAAGAACTGTAGAATCATACTAATCGAATTCATAGTTAAAATATTTTAATACGACTTCCCTCTAATTCTTTGCTTCTTTAAAACTCCTTTATTTTAGCTTGGATTGTGAAAGGGCAAAAATGTCTCAACGTAGAGCGTGCTGATAACGTGTTGTGAAATAGAAGACAAAGAACAAGAGACACAAAATAGAGGGGACAAAAGAAGACATTATTCTCATTAGTTGTGTATAGAATACAGAGTTTAAGTCTCTATTTATCTTATCTTATACTAATATAAAGAAAAGAGGTATTTTGGTTGGTCACAAAAGGACAAAATAGCTTGGTGTAACCTTGATATTACTAATATGACCTCAAATATCAACCACTACTATACATATGTATTCAAGGTTAAAAAGGTACTTACATAAATCACACATAATTGCCATTGTTATAAAAATACATCAATTTTCTTAAAAACTTGAAATCTTTCGAAATACACATCGGATTTTTGTAAAATTAACATAGTTGGAAAGCTCTTTGAAATACCTACGTAATGAGTACAAATAAGAATATTAAATTTTATTTTACGAAAAAATATCATTGTTATCAAATCAAATTTGGTATTGTTAAAAGAACAAAATTCAAACATGTGCATCGCACATGTGGCATCACTAGTTTATATAGATAGAAGACTTGGTGCCCAAGGTATATAAACCCTAACCTTAGACACAACGGGCATCTTAGTAATTAAACTTTAGGTTTATAACATGTTTTCTCTTTTTTCTCTCTTAATAAAAATATAAAAATAAATAAAAATAACTTAAATATCTTTTGAACCATATGTCCAAAAATGATAAATTTTAAATCTTCGAAAAGCCCTCGGTGAGAGCTTTCCAACGAGTACCATTGTCGTTATATTTCGGAGCTATTAATTTTTACCTTATTTTTTAGCTATAAAATGAACTATTTTACGAGTTCATTCTACAAAATGAACTACTTTAATGAACTATCATGCTAGTTAGTTCATTTAAAAAAGTTAACTCTTATATAGGATTAAGTAACATATGAGTTCATTCTACAAAATGAACATAAGACTTCATTCTACAAAATGAACTGGTATAATGAACTATTATTACGAGTTCATTCTACAATATGAACACCTATCACGGGTTCATTCCACAATATGAACAACCATTTACGAGTTCATTTTATAATATGAACTACCATAATGAACAATTATGACGAGTACATTCGACAATATGAACTATCGTTCTTATTTATCATTACGAGTTCATTTTACAGCATGAATTATAAATCCTACAATATGATGAAGAACATTATGAGTTCATTCAAAAATAAGAACATCTATCACGAGTTCATTCTACAATATGAACTATAATAATGAACTACCATTGCGACTTCATTCTTCAAATTGAACTATTATTATGAGCTTATTCTACAAAATAAATTGCTAGTATATATGAGTTCATTCTACTAAATGAACCGCTAGAACTAGAATGAACTACCATGTTCTAAAATAGTGTTCATTCTCGGATATGAACTACTATTATACCGAAAAAAATAAAATTTCCGAATGTATAAAATTTATTATTCTTCGACTTATATTTTGAGAGATATTTAATTTTTAAGCTTTTATCTATTAAGATCAAGAAGAGAGAGAAATAAATAGAGAAAATAAAGAAAAGAGAAAACAAAACAAAAACAAAAAGAATCACGTGGGAAGAAGAAAATAAGAGAGAGAAAGGTACTTTATATACTTTAATATTTTTGAATAAAGAAGGACCAAACAAAAATCACCTTTTGTTGGTGCACTAAATTAATATATACTAAAATAAAATCAACGACAAACACTAATTTTCCCTTTACATAACCTCCAATCCCTTAACTATGTCGGCAAAGGATGGTCGGACCATAGGGTTTTCTGCCTAATAGTCCTTCATGAGTGTTCGCCATTGGTTATCACAGCATTCGAAATCGCCGGCCTCGGCTCTTTCTTTTTAAGATCACCTGTATCAACAAAAAAAAGGAAATAAAGTATTTTATTTAAGCTATGTCTTTAAGAAATTTGAACAACAAACAAGAAAAGAATACAGATCGTGACAAACGCCAAGAAATTTCTCAAGGGAAATACCATGTCTGCATGGGGCACTTGTTCCGTCCAGATCTCCCATAATACGATCCCAAATGAAAATATATCAGCAGCCTGCCATCGAATGATATAAATTATTCTGAAACGAAACTAATTTCTGGTTCGGCAAATAGTTCACAAGGATAAACGTACGTGTATAATTGGATTCAGAAATATAAATCCACACCAAATTCTTGGGTTAAATAATATTAACATTAACTAATTATTGATACATATATAAACTATGATTCTGCATTAAATCTTGTTTGAATATATCACCAGGTCTTAATATTTTGCCAGTATAATGTGAATGTGATATAAGTTGTACAAAATTGAACATAATCGAAACTGGAATACGATGAGTTAAGCGATAGTCCTTTGGCAGTTATTTAAGCTTAGATACTCCGCTGATTTCAAGAATGTGCATGTAACGCAGGTAATATAGCTCATAGATAATACAAACATTCGGATTGGATTGGCATTACTTCGCCCAGAAGTAATGATGCAACACAAAATCTCTATGAAGGAGTGAGCTAATTGGAAACCTCCAATTGAGGATGCTCTTAAATTTAACTTTGATGCATCTGAAAAAGCGGGGGTACAACAACCACACCCAATATTTCGCTTAGCAATCAGACTCAATCTAGAGAAAAGTATATCAAATAGTTTATATCTTAATCTCTCGATTTGATCTTTACTCAAGCAAATAGAAATCATGAAGTCTTTATCAAAGAGAGATAACTTGGATGGTACCAAAGACCAATATTCAAGTGTCAATCAATTTAAATCAACAACCAAAAGGTCGTATATTCTAATTGATTGAACGACGCACAACCTGTGATATTTCAATTATATAAACAAATATAATGCGGAATAGAAATAACACAGATACGAGAATTTTGTTAATGAGGAAATCGCAAATGCAGAAAAACCGCGGGACCTAGTCCAGATTGAACACACATTGTATTAAGCCGCTACAGACACTAGCCTACTGCAAATTAACCTCGGTCTGGACTGTAGTTGAACCCCAATAGATCTCACACTGATCCAAGGTACATTTATGCTCTTACATCTCTGATCCCAGCAGGATGCTACGTACTTGATTCCCTTAGCTGATCTCACCCACAACTAAGAGTTGCTACGAACGAAAGTCGAAGACTGTAATAAACAAATCTGTATCACACATAAAAGTCTACGGTAATAGATAAATTCGTCTCCCACGAATATACCTACGAGTTTTTTTCTGTCTTTTGATAAATCAAGGTGAACAGGAACTAATTGATAACCCAGACTTATATTCCCGAAGAACATCCTAGTATTATCAATCACCTCACGATAATCTTAATCGACGCAGCGAAAAAGGTATTGCGGAATCACAAACGATGAGACGAAGTGTTTGTGATTTCTTTTCTACCTTGCTTATATCCCATCAATGGTTATGTAATCTAAACTCTCATTTCAATCATTGAAACATTCTCAGAGGACGTTATATAGCCATTATTCACAGACCATATTTCGTCAGAGAAATTTTCAAAGTGATTGAAACATAACATGACATTCGTCACTAGGTAAAGATGAATTTGGCTAAAGCGAAAGCTTACCAACAAATATTTCGAGAAATAGATAGCGAGTTAAACTCGGCTCGAAATAGCAAATGTGTATAATGAAAGTCTATATATCAAAACGACTTTTGTCTCAAGAATAGAGATAGAGTAAATAGACTTTTGAGTGACAGATAAGTTCAAGTCTCCACATACCTTTTAGTCGATGAAGTTCCACCAGTTCCTTGAGTAGTCCTTCGAATTATATGATGATTGCCATGGAGTCTTGAGCTCAACTACACTTTCTATCCTAGTAAGAGACCTTTAGCTAAAATAGGCTAGAAATAAAGACTTATAGTTTTGATCACTAACATTGACAAACATGCTTGAGATAGCAACGCATGCGAGTTCGACCGAGTAATGCTCTAACAACATCATTTTTGGAACAAACTGGTAAAGCTAGGCTTGGACTAATAATTAGGGATCATGCAGGTGCACAACATGGAGCTAGATGTCTGCTATCCAAAAGCTTAGATGCAGAACATGCTGGAGATGCAGCTGCTTTAAAAACTATTGAATGGTTTAAGAAAAAAGGTATCAGGCATGTGCATATATTCTTATATATTACCTGAGATTATATTATAACATAAATTACAATTACAAAATATATATGATATTTGTGATTTATGTGATATACACAAACAAATGAAATAAAATTGATACAAAATGCATTCTGAAGAATTTATTCTATTTTTTATTTAGTCCACTGACATGTATAATATTAAGTTCATCCGTTGAAACGCTGGAGTTTGGACAACTTCATCTTCTCCAAATATACTTTTAGAATTTTAATTATTAATATTTATTAACCATTTGACTACTAGTGTTCTTGCTTCTAATCAGATGTTTAATGAATTACGCATGTTTTGGTATGTTTGGACGACTAAATAGGGTATATTTTTTTTAATATGGTAAATTTATCAGGTATGTTTTAGTTGATATGGTAAATTTCTTTTGTAAAAGAAGAAAAGAATTTATGGTCATGGTCACTGGTGCAATTGGAGAACAATTAATTAGATTTCTGGATTAAAATATGTATCTCTTCTCTCAGCAAAATAAACATTGTAATCTCCTTTTATTCAAAAATAATTATGAGATAAATTACCCAGTGAATACATGTAAAAATGTAATATTAGCTAGGGAAATGAAACTAATTTCTAATGCCTATTAAGATTGTAGTACGTATATCTTGTTTGCTAGTTTGAATGCAGTCTAAACTTCTATGATACTCTTCCAGGAGCAATCTTATCTCTAGTAGTTGGATGTTGTTCGTTACTGGATGGAAAGTAAAGGCATTCCCTTTCCCTGGAGCTTATTGTGCAGCTCAAGATCCACGACTTGATTTGACCCATAGTGATAGTTGTCTAAAATATAGTCCATTAGTTGTTGCATCAGTTTATGGTCATACAGCCTCAGAGCCTTATTAAAATAGAATCCTATTATTGGGGATTAAAAAGTCTTGGTCTTTTGGGGGCTTTTTAGGGTCACCGAATAGTAATTTAGACACCCCCCATAAAATATTTATATAATGAATAATATGACCCTCACTGATTTTAGATTATAAACTTGATTAACATTATTAATCATGATTAGAAGATCAATTAAGACTAATTCATTTCTTTAAGTTAAGTGTTGAAGATGAAAATCAAAAATAAAAAATCATAGGGAAGAGAAGAAGAAGAAGAGGGAAAAAAATTTGGGGAAAAAAATGAAAATCAGTGATTCAAGCAAAACTTTTGATGTAGGTGAACCCTCATCTTCAAAATACGATAACATATTATTACCCATCAACAACGATCAGTTCTTTGCTAATTTTTAGAATTTCATGAATTTTTTTCTCAAACTCAAAATAACCCCTATGAACCTTACTATGATTTCAAAGGCGACACCAACCCAAGAAGAAGAATAAATCGAAGAAATAATTGCTCAAGATTACCAGGTATACCTCTATTCTAACTCAGAGTTGCAAGAAGTTTCAATTTTTTCCTTCCGAAAACCCTAGGTTTCCAGCCGCCGGGTCCAATCACGGCTGGGAAACCATGAACTCCCAGCCGTTATATATTATTACGGCTCATTGTTGATGAACTCCCAGCCGTAATCAAAATGTTATGGATGGGACGATGATACTCCTGGCTGTAACTAAATTATTACGGTCAGGTTTTTTCTACATGCATGGGAAGCATTTAATACTGTCGGCGGCGGTTAGGTTTCCTGTCCGAAAATATTAAATGCTATTTAATCTTGTGTGGCGCCGGGTTGGGTTACCCCCAGTAACTTGTTTTACGGGTCGTTTTTTAGGCCGTAAGCTGACCCATCCAGTTACAGGGAGATTTACGTCCTGGAATTCATAAACTATTTACGGTTTGGAAAATTACTTTTCGACCCAGCCGTTTATGTTATGACGGCTGGAATATCACTTGTCGACCCAGCCGTTTCTGTGTGTTTAAATTTATTTTGTGAATAATTATGTGACATATATATTTCATTCTATTATAGATTGTACCGTATGTTCTGGTGGAAGACCAAAAGGTGGTTATGTAAGATCAAGAGGAGGTTATGGAAGATCAACCCCGACCTGTGCAAGTTTCCTAGGACACAAGTGCTAAGTATGCAAAAAACTATGAGTGGGAAGACAAGGAAGATGCAAAGAAGTTGGCTCGATCACAAGGGCTGAAAAAGATGTGCATCATAGTCCAGAATAAACAAGTTACATTCAACAGTTTTCAAATGGTTTGCAAGTGTAGTGGAAAGTATGAGAGCCACTAGAAAAAGGGTAGTGATTATCAACGAAAAACCACGAGGAAGAAGGGAGTATATAATACGAAGAAGTGTGGATGCCCTTTTAAGCTTCAATTTAAACTTAACGACAATACGAAAAAGTGGTATATGGCTAAAGTAGTCTCGGGTTATCATAATTATCCTATTCCGGAGAGTTTGATCAACCATCCTTATGCGTCAAGGCTCAACCCCTTAGAAAAGGAGTTAGTACACGTGTTGAGTAAAAGACGCACAAGACCTATTGATATTCTTAGTGGCATGAAGATGTTAAACCCCCAAAACTCATCCTCATTGTCAACTATCTATAACGAAAGAGAAAAATTTAGAAAACAGTCATGGGAAGAGAGAGTGCTTATGCAACAATTATTGTTTTTGTTTGAGGAGGCAAAGTACTCTACCGCCTATGACACGAATGAAGAAAAGGAAGTGGAATATCTTTTCGTCGCGAATCCGGAATGTGTATAATTGGCAATATGCTTTCATCAAATTCTCTTTATGGATTGCACGTATAAAACTAACAAGCATAACATGCCGATATTGAACTTTGTTGGGCAAGCATCTACCAAGTCGACATTTACCGTGCGTTTTGTTTCTTGAAAGACGAGACGAAGGAAAGTTATATGTGGGCATTGCAAAAGGTGAAGTTATTGTATCAAGAAGGTTATACGCCACGGGTGTTGATTACGGATAAGGAGCAAGCATTGATGTGGGCCATACCATGTGTTTTCCCTACGCGCATCATCATCTTTGCACGTTTCATATATGGAACAATGTGCAAACTAATTGCAAGAGGGTTATATGGCCAGCAAAGAAGACCGAGATGGAGATGATTAAAAATCTACCATTAGAGATACAACAAGAAGAGAAAGAAAAGTTTGAGATCAATGACAAGATATCCCAGGTGCTTTGGGCGGATTTTCAAGGTGATTGGGAACAACTAATATGGTCCCTCACAGAACCATTATATTTCCTAAGGGAGCGTTTTGTAATGGAAAAATGGTCAACCTACCCGGATGTTATAACATATTTGAAGAATGAGTTATTGGATCCCCACAAAGAAAAGTTTGTTAGTGCATGGGTAAACCGTTATAGACATTATACAATCAAGCCACAAGCATGGTGGAGTCGGCTCACTATCGGTCTAAAAGTAAGTTAAATAGTTGTGATGGTGGATTCGTTGTTGTTTTTGAATATGGTTGAGTATTTCAAGCGTGATCTCGATAATATTAAAGGGGATTTTGAAAAGAGCCGATCTAGACTCGTTACCGACTACCGGGATAGCCCTTGGCTCCGGGGAATAAGTTTATATGTTTCTCAATGGGCAATCCTAAAAATGATAACAGAAGTGGAGTCTTGGGAGGAACACAATTTTCCACCGGGAATGAGATGTAATTGTCCAATTAAGTCGGCTTTGGGGCTCCCATGTAGGCATGCGGTAGCAAATTATCCCACAAGGATGATTCCGATTGAAGATATAGATCCATTTTGGCAACAACTAATATTTAAGGATCCATTACCAAATAAAGGTCTTGGGGAAGTGTTTTGCGACACAGAGGTACACGAGGAACTTTTTGAGAAGTATGCTTCTTACTAACGACGCAAAGATAACTTTGGTTGTATGAATTGCTTAGATTCAACCGTCCATTCACTAGAGAAGATATTTTAGAACCTAACAAGGGGCAGGGAAAGGATAGGCCTTCGACCAAAATAACAAAGAAACAGGAAAGGGCGGAAGCTAAGAGAAAGGTTCAAGAAGGTCCACAATTGACTCCTTCAATGTGAAGAGATCATTCGGGTTATGAGAAGTTGAACAAAATGTACAAACTTAAACGAAAGGAAATGAAAAAAGGCGGACCAAGTGGAGCTAGTGAAATGAAGGAAAAAGGTCGCAAGAGGAATGTGGTTGTTGCATCCCAAGAAAGTTCAAAAAGAAAAGTTGATAGTAGAGTCAAAATTAAAGACCCGGTTGTTCCATCCCAACAAGGTTCAACAACAAAAGAAGCCAGTCATGTCCAAACAAAGTTGGTGGTGCGGTTGGTATTAAGCAATTAGCGAGAAGCCTAGGTAATGATGTCAAAGGAAAAGCACCGATGGTCAAACCATCGCAAATCACCCCACAAAGAGTTGTTAGTAACCTTGATGGTGAGAAAGAGACGGTCTTCTTGGATGTAGGTCCGATGAAATCACCCCCTATAGATGAGGAAGGTAATTATATCCGACCTACTTACACGATAAACAAAAATTACATGCACTTTTTACCATATTTTATTCATGAGTACATCAAGTCCACCAACGATGTTGAGGGAGACGAAAATTGTGGTTACCATGTGTTTGTAGATCAACTTGGACCTTTTGAGCACCAACGCATGGTTGGTCTAGTGGTTCATGGGTTAGTGAGCGACTGTAAGGTCGTGGGATCGATTCTCCACGCCTACACTTTCATTTTTTTACCTTTTTTCGAACCTCCCCCCCTTGGACCTTTTGAGAAGGAAAAATAATAGGGTGACGACCAAATTACTTATGTTAGGAAAAAGTGTTTGCTTGAATTACGTGGTTTCTCCGATTTCTACAAGCTAATGATGAGATTCGAAATAAATGACACGGAGGCGATGCTAAACGAGGAGTTCAAAGCATTTGAACGGCGTTTAATGGGAAACACTACATTGACAAGTGAATATTGGATGAAAATGCCAATATGTGGCTATCTACTCGCCAACTTATTTCATTGCGTTATTCATTCCATCTCCAATGCAGATAGTGTTACATACGCACCAACAAGACGTGTTTTTACTGAAGAAGAATCTCCGAAGATAGTCATCGCGGGGTTCGTGAACATGAACCATTATATCGGCCTCCAATTGAAAGATGGATGCCAATTACCTCCATTAAGGAAGGTAGACGGATGTGACGGCGAAATACCAATGAGTTGGTGTTATAGGTTCAAGGAAAGATTTCAATTGTGGAATGGATTACAGTTATCGATGGATGGCCCGTTGTGTGTACTAATGAGTTCTGATGAGGATGAGTATGACTAAATGTGGTGTGAAGGTATATGATAACAATGTTTTTTTTTAGGGTGGTGATTAAAAATGATAATATGATAACAATGTGGTGTGAACCTATGTATTTTGAATCACTCATTATATATGAAGAATCTAGTTTTACTCTTATTATGTGTTTGTAAAGATAATATGATAAAGTTATGTGGTTATTTAGAGGTATTTACGGCCAGGTCATACGCTGACACGACCTAACCGTAATGACCCAAGTGAGATATTCGCAGAATCACGGCTAGGAAACCTAATTGAAAATCCGGTAACGGCTAGGAATCCAACCTGTATTTGTGGGTAATGTCAAATTTACGGTTGGTAATCCGGCCGTAACTGGTATCTGGTCGGTTTACTGGTAATCTTGGCCGTAACTCTTCCTGGAATATCAGTTTCAGATCTTACTTAGTTACGGCTGAGACACCAAACTGTAAAACCGATTGCGACTAGGATTCCTGCCCGTAATTCTGGGTATTGTCAGTTCTACGACTGGTAATCCTAGCCGTTAATACAATGTACGGCTGGTAATCCTAGCCGTTACTACAACTTACGGCTGGTAATCCTGGTCGTAATCGCTCTGGAATGTTAGTATCATATTATACTTAAATAAGAATCTGATAAATTAAGAATCAAAACACTAGTATCCATTCATTCAATAAGGTTAAGTATGCATAATGAAAAGTAACTCTGAAAAATAAATCACCCAAATCCATAACATTAAACATGCTAAAAGTCTGCATAAACATAAGATGGAATGACTTAAACAAGTACATAACCTACAATCATCCACTACGACCAACAATCAAAGGAACATCCTCATAAGATGATGAAGAACTGTCGGGAGTTTGGGAAAGACTAATCCAATCATCCTCGCCGTTAATATAGAGATCATACTTCGCTGGATTATATAACTCCAGAAGCCTGAGAATCAACGTTCTTTGTTCCTCACACTATAAATATAAAACCTCCTCAATGTTACGTCTCAGTCACCTGGCAATCCACTTAGCTCTTTTGACCTATTTTCACATCATTCAATTAATAGTGGTACATAATTTGAGAAACGTATACCCAAAAAGGAATCATATACTTAGCCTTCATACCATCATCGTAGCAATATCACACAATGATGAAAAACATATCATAAGATAGGACCAACACGGAGTAATACAATTACGGATTGGAAATAACAAAACCTATCTGTTAAAGATATTATCTACTGGGAAAAGTGAGACCCCAAAACCGTAAACATAGTCTCGTCTTAGAAATATGGGGACAACCGAACCGTAAAAAAAGTATCGGCTAGAAAATACAAATAACAGTTTGGAAAATTTATTTATGGTTAGGAAGCTCCCATCTCAAACACTCATAACTCAATTTTACTCTGTAAACACAGAAGGAGCATCATCCGCGGGCTTATCCTTAAACAACGAAGGAACACTACCACCAGAGGAAGGACCAGAAGAACCTGAAGGGAGCGCGGGCACGGGACGACGAGTATAGTTCTTGATTAATCCATGGTTCTTCTTGAGATCCGAATCAATCTCACCAAGAGTCCTGTTAATCTCTTCTGCCAATTGCTTACGAGCCACAAAACCTATAGCTATACTTTTCATCTCAGCCTGATTCAGGAAAGCGGAAAGTCGGTCCACCTTTTGATTAGCTTTCTTCGACGTTTCCTCCCGAGACAAGACAGCACCACGATGATATAGCCGACTTGGCCCTCCAATTGAACTACTTTAGCCTCGAGCTTCGGCAAACTTTCCATCGCAGCTTGAAGTTGTTCTTTGAGCTCGCGGGTATTAAGAGAGGACAATGTGAGTGACAACAAATACAACACAAAGCACACTCGATGACAAAACGTATACCTTCACAATGGTTAACCGCGGAGTCCCGAGCTTCGCGCATAATCATATTCACTTGATAACCTATCATAATCTACCCGCAGAAGATTATGAGCATACCGATCGCGCTCAGTGTCATCTCGAAACATCGAGTCCGAATGGCGATATCGGTTAACTTCATCATTCTTCGATTCCAACCCCTTGTTAAGACGGTATATAGTCACCTCTAAGTTTCTCTCACACTCAACCCGACGGGCCACATCGGCTCGAGACGCGGATAAGGCTCCCACCGAGAGCGCCGGATTCCGCCCTAGCGCCATCTCTTTCCTTAGCAAGACGTTGTATATAAGCCCGCACATCCGAGGGATGAGACGAACGCGCTTGCCGCAGTTCTTCTTCCTTGACATTAAGTTTCTCTTCCAGAGTAGAAATTTGGCCGCGGGCTTTCTCAAGATTATCCCGCCCGTTGAATAGACGACGGTCATGGTTGTTTTGGTTTTGCAGATCTACCAAGCAAAATTTTTCTTATGCCATTCTTCGGCCATGGCATTATGGATATCCGCGCGAGCGTTCCATTTCGCTGATTCACCCTTGAGTTTTTCAACTAACTCAGCAATACGACCTTTCTGACGAACTCTCTCACCCCGAAGCCATATCAACTCAAGGATTCCGCCCACTAATGATAGTACAGCGGGAGGAGGGAAGAGGAACTAACTCAGAACATATAAGGAACATGTAATAATCAAAGAAGAGGAGACGCAGACCAAATAGACGAAGAATTCTTCTCGGCCCACCTCTATCTTGCTCTTAACCGAAGCCAGCTCGTAACGCGCAGCTTTGCTTCTTCCGCGTCCCGTTGTTCCCTACGTTTAGCCGATTCTTTTTTCTCTGCTTATTTCCTCATCTTTAGCATTGGACGCAGCTTCAACACTCGAAAGCGTCCCTTCACAATAATGAGTTTCGCTTCTAGCTTGAGGGACTTGGCCTTAAAGAGCCGATCTGATTATGGTTACAATACTCACTCCTCATCATCTATCGATCAAGAAGGGAAATTAGTTCACGAAACACAACTAAGTAAAATCGGGATTAGAAAAAGCGTGACGAACCTCCAATAACCGCCGGGGATAACTATATCGGTACCCATCAGCAATAGCCATCATGCCAGCCACAGTAGAAGGAGGATTCACCACGAGATCAACCCCGCTGGCCACAAGATTCTTGTCCCACTCTTCATCTACCACCTGCTCGGGAGTTAGCTCCATATGCCTGCGAGTAAAAGAGTCCGAATTCTTTTCCCCTTCAACCACAGGGGCAGGATGCGGCACGACAAGCAGATCTTTCTTTCTAAGCCAAGCCAAAACAGCATCATCGCCATCCGCGATCAACGACTGTGAGAAGTCATCTGAGGAAGGATCTACGGGCTCCCCACCAAGAACAGCACCAGTATTACATTGTACCAAAGCCCCGCTAGCAAAAATGAGGAAGTACCAACAAAACCTCTGTGGGATCATTATATCGCAACATACAAAACTCGAAGATAATAAACGATAGCATTGCGAGAGAGTCGCAGGGAATTAAAATGAATGACGCATTGGATGACGATAGGAAGATATGAAATCTGGCGAGGGTTAAGAAGTGTCGCGAGCATGAATACTTGTACATTTGCGACACTTCGCGAGATATTCCCGAAAATAAAGGACAGCCTAGCTGTCATTCACTATGTATTACCCTATATAAAGGGATGAGTGAGTCTGTTGTAAGGGGGGATTCTTTTGAATTGGAAAGCAAGTCATTAAGGGAGAGAAACTTTGAGAGTGTTTGTAATTTCTTAAGTGTAATTCTATTTTTCTGTGTAGACATTTCAAGAAAATAATTAATAAACATTCATAGTTGTTCATCTTCCAATGGATTAGTTAAGTTAATTATAGTGAGGGGTGTAGTGTGGGATTTCCTGCAACTACATATTGGCGCTAGAAACAGGGACTGGAGGGATTGAAGAAAGAAGATTGCAATCAAAATCATTCAAATCAAGAAAATGAGAAAGGAAAATGTTAAATCAGAGGGGGCAAAGGAGAAGAATATGGAGTACAGTTCGGTCACAAAGGCAATGATTAATGAATTTCATGAAAATATCAAAGGAAGAATACACAAGCGGGATTTTGAAGGAAAGAAAATTACAGATAGAGAGATGACATTGCCATTAGAAGAATGGGAAAAGCAAAAGATAACATTCACAACAGCAGAAATATCTAAAGAAAATTTGAATCACACATCTCCACTGGTAATCACAATAAACGCGTGCAAAGGAGGAGAATCAGCAAAGGCAACGAAAATATGGACAGTAAATAGAACTTTAATCGATACAGAAAGTTTGGTGAACATCATGCTTTATCATGCTTACAAAAAAAATGGGATACAAAGATGAAGAGATGATTTCTACGGCATACAATATCCATGGTTTTGGTAAATCCATAACAAAAGTTAAAGGAGAGGTAAAAATACGAGTTCTGTTAGGATAAATCGAGGCACAGGTAACATTGTGTGTAGTGGACATGGAATCGCCATACAACGTATTGCTAGGAAGACCATGGGTACACGCAATAAAAGCTATAGCGTCAACATTTCATCAATGTATCAAATTTCCTACACCAACTGGAATTGGCGAGATTAGAGGGGATGTTGATAAAGGAAGAATATGTTATCAAATTGAAGTAAAATATTATGAGGAGCAAGCAAAAAAGCGAAAGTATCGCAGAAAAATGGCGAAAGCGGTTAAAAAAGAAGAAGAATTTAGAATTTACATGATAAGAGCAAAGGAAGGAAAAGGGATACCTAGCAAGATCTCGGGAGAAGAAAATGAGCTCGCGAAAAAACTGAAAGGACCAACCCCAATGGGAGAACCGAAGGCTAGTTATGTCGCAGCATAAAAAACGAAAGAAGTGAATGTCGGAACTAACGAAGAGCCCAAGATGCTAAAAATTGGGACCAATATGGAAGCGGATGAAGAAAAGAGAACTGTTGATTTGTTGCGAGACTATAAAGATATCTTCGCGTGGAATATGGATGATATGCCTGGTATAGACCCATCGATAGCTTGCCACAAACTGGAAATAGACAAAAGGGTGAAACCATTCAAGCAGAGAATTAGAAAGATCGCAACAAAGATATCATCCACAAATAAGAAGAACCGCAAAAATGCTAGATGCGGGAATCATCGAGACCAAAGAAAATATCCCGAATGGATAGCAAATATGGTTATAGTCCCAAAGAAGAAAAAGGGGATAAGAATTTGCATAGATTTCACTGATTTAAACAAAGCTTGTCCTAAAGATAGTTTTCCATTGCCAGATATTCCACAATTGGTTGAATCAGCAGCAGGGAATGAAAGAATATCATCCCTGGACGGATATAAAGGTTACAACCAGATTCCTCTCGCCGAGGAAGATCAAGAGCATACTGCTTTCTTCGCTCCAAGGGGATTATATTGCTATACAAAAAATGCCATTTGGTTTGCGAAATGCTGGAGCAACATATCAAAGAATGGTAGAAGAAGTGTTCGCAGAATGGATACATAAAACATTAGAAGTATACGTAGATGATATGCTCGTAAAAAGTAAGAAAGCGGAAGACCATGTACGAGATCTGAAAGAAATCTTTGAACAGATGAGGCGTTTCAACATCAAAGTAAATCCAGAAAAATGTACCTTCGGAGTTGCATCGGGAAAGTTTTGGGTTACATCGTATCAAAAGAAGGAATACAAGTCGACTAGAGAAAGTGAAAGCAGTTCGCGATATGCCAACACTCGCGATAAGTAAAAGATGTTCAAAAGCTAAATGGGTTGTTAGCATCACTAGGAAGATTCATCTCGCGGTCATCCGATAAGTGCAAATATTTTTTCAAAGATCCCGAAAAAAAGGATCGAAGTTTAAGTGGACAGACGAATGTGAGAAGGCTTTACAAGGAATCAAAGAACATCTAATGAAAATATCCATTATGCAAAAAGCGTAACTGTGGAGAGGAATTGTTAATATACCTTGCGACAACTTCGCACGCATTAAGCGCAGTATTGCTGCGAATGGATGCAGGAGTAGAAAAACCAATTTATTACATCAGTAAAACTTTTAATGCCGCAGAAAGGAATTATTCAAAGATTGAAAAACTAATCCTGGCATTAGTCTATGCAACGTTTAAACTTCGCATATATTTTCAAGCACATACTGTTAGGGTGGTAACAAAAATACCAATCGAGTCAGTAATGAAAAATTCAAAAAAGATCAGGAAGAGTTGAAAGATGGAATGCTCAAATAAGCCATTGTAAACTCAAATATGAAATATTATCTTCAACCAAGTCGCAGTTGTCGCAGATTTTTGCGAATTTCCCTTGAGGAAGATGAAGCGGTGAGTGGATGAAATGATGGGTGTAGAAGAAGAGCATGGAGACCCAAAAGATCTGCTAACTGAGCCAGACAGATGGGAAATATTAGTGGATGGATCATCAAATGGAGAAGGTAATGGAGTGGGAATTGTTGTGATTTTGCCAGAAGGCAATAAGTTAGCTTTCTCTTTTAGATTGGAGTTTGAATCCACCAATAACGAAACGGAGTATGAAGCTATAATACATGCTCTGCGATTCGCAATAGAAATGAAACTGGAAAATGTGAGGATTACCGGTGACTCGCAATTAGCAATTCGCGCAATAAAGAGAAATACACTACAAATGAGCCATCTTTGCAAAAGTAATCTGAAGCTTGTCAAGAATTGTCGCCACAGATACCGAAAATGAAATGGAGGCACATATCAAGGAGAAATAAAGATCGGGCAGACGCTTTTGCCTTTATATCAAGTATGATGACAGACCCAACTGCGAGGAGTATCAAAATACAAACACTTCTGGCACCATCAATTAATAAAGAGGAAGAGCAAGAAGCAGATACAATGTTGGTAGAGGACAGAACGCAATGTCGCGATAAAGACCGAGAAATGTAACTTCACGCATACTTAATGAAAGGGGAAATACCAAGAAATAGATTAGAGGCACACAAATTGAAAAGCCGTGCAACGAATTATGAATTAAGAGATGGCGTGCTTTATCGGCGATCTTTTGATGGACCTTCACTTCGGTGCTTAACAAGGGAAGAGGGAGAAACCATATTGAAGATGTTACACAGGTGGAGATCTTCGGAAATCATAGTGGCGGAAGATCTTTAGCATATAAAGCAAAAACGCAAGGATATTATTGGCCATATATGCATGAGGACGCAAGAGCAATATCAAGGCGCTGCGAAGATTGTCAAAGACATGGGAAGAAGATACATGCACCTGGAGCACCGTTAAATTCTTCGACAAGTGTGTGGCCTTTTGGAAAATGGGGTTTAGATATTGTGGGACCATTTTTACCAGGAACAGGACAGAGAAGATACTTAATTGTCGCAACGGATTATTTCACAAAATGGGCAGAAGTGAAAGCGGTACAACACATCCGCGATAAAGACGTCTTTACTTTCATATTTGAGAATATTATATGCAGATTTGGGATCCCCGCACAGTTGGTATCTGATAATGGGAAACAATTTGAATGGCAAAATATAGAGTTGTTGCTTAATGCATTTCAGATAAGATGTGGAAAATCAACTCCTTTATATCCGCAAGCTAACGGTCAGGCAGAGGCAACAAACAAAACAATCGCGGATATATTGAAGAAGAAGTTAGAAGGACACAATAGGGGATGGTGCGAACAAGTACCCAATGCAGTGTGGGCATATAATACAACCGAGAAAGAGAAGCTACGGGAATTTCACCTTTTGCTTAACATATGGAGTGAAGCCGTGCTCCCAACAGAGGTTATGATCCCAACAACCAAGAAAGAGGTTTGGGAGAAAAATCTTAAGCGCAGTAACATTCTAATTAAGTTGGACGAATTAGAAGAAAAAAGGGAAAAGGCATTACGACATATGGAGAATTATCAGCGAAGATTGGCTAGAGAATATAACAAGCGTGTCAAAATACGTGAATTTCAACCAGGAGACTTGGTGCTGCGAGAAACACCAATATATCAACGAAAATGGGGCAAGTCATGGCGAGAAAATGGGATGGACCTTATATTATCAAAGAAGTAGTTGGTACGGGGCATATAGATTGATGGACCCCGAAGGCAAAGATATGGGACAAAGATTGGGCGGTAGTGGAACAGATTATATCTAAAGAAATATTACCCATAAAAATGGGTGAGATGAAATGAATCAAGATGAAGTACTTTAATACAAGGTATTTGCATAAATTCAATAAAATGCGAGAGAAAATCGCGAATATCTCGCAAGGTAATAACAAGAGATAATAAATGATTGAATGAATAAACATACTTGAAAGAATGAATGAATGGGGACGAACCTTTATGGCGTACACCCTAGTTCGCGAATGATATTTCGTAAGAGGCAAATGTAAGACCTAAAGTGCGTCATATAAGGGGTATCTCTTGACATGGCTCGGGTGGAAAAGGTTACACCGCTCCCGGAACCCGGGTCATGTAGATTTGGGGCCCATGAAAGCCTATCCGAAGAGGTACCTTGGATTCCCAACTTTATATATAAGGTTATACCCGGTTGGGCGACCGAGGGTCTCTTCCAAGGAGTCGGCGTATGATCAAGGCGCGAGGTACACGGTTGAGTCAAGAGTGCGGGGAGCATGGAACTTCCTTACCACTCTTGACAAGTCTTGGCACATCTTGCACTCGGCCCAAGAAAACTCCACTTAGGGTGCAGCCTTGTAACCATAAACCCTATAGGTATAAGGGATAAGAGGTCGCGAAAAACCGGTTGTTGTTAAGACCGGATGGGAGGAGCTAGCCTTGTATGGCCGATGTACGTCTCCTTGAAGGGGCAAGGGGGAGATGATAAGGGCGGCACCCTCCATTAGGGAGCTGATAAGTGCCAAAGACGCAAATGTCATGAGGCTCTGTTTTCGCAAGAAAATTTAGGCTTGTCATATTTGTGCAATGATCCTGCAGAGGCAATAATACTAACGCGAGGGCAAGACGAGATCAATGGGTCCTTACATGAAAGTGTAAAGACGTCCTGCGATCTCGTCGCAAAGACGACAATGTCATGGGAGTTTATTCTCGCAAGGGAATTTAAACCTGTCATATTGTCGCAAGCAAAATATCCTGCAGAGGCAAAAATACTTGAAAAATGATAAGGCAAGGTCAATGGGCTTTTACATGCAAGTGTAAAGACGTCCTGCGATCTTGTCCCAATGAAAGATGGCAAAGTAATACCTTTAATTAGGAAGGTCTTACTTAGAAGACCACACAAAAATGATAAGGCAAGGTCAATGGGCCATTGCATGAAAATGTAAAGGCGTCCTGCGATCTTGTCGCAATGAGAAGAGACAAAGTAAGGCCCTTAATTGGGAAGGTTTTACTTAAACGACCACACAAAAATGTAAGCGAACATGCTTGCGAGGTTATGTTCAAAATTCTTTAAATAGAGAAGAAGGAGAAAATAAAGGAATTACTCAATAAAAGATTCAGTATTTCAAAGCAAAAAGAAAATTTCGAAAAAATTACAAAAATAGTTTAATTCTCTACATCAACATTATCGACTACAGAAGATGGTAGAGATTTTTCAACACCTTTATCAGCTTCACCTTCGCCAGTTGGTGGGTTTTCATCGTAAATTTTTCAAAGCAGCCTTCACCTTCGCCGGCTTGGTGGATCTTCATCAGAAATTTTTTCAGCCGGATCTTCGTTGACAACTTCAATATTAGCGAGATCTTCGCAGCTTTCATAGTCATAATCATCATCAGGAGAGTTAGGGACTTCATCATCACTTACTTCCAAAGGATCAACATGAATAGGATCAAGAGATTTAGACAATAAAATTTCATTCACGAGGACTTCTGGCTTTGAGGTGAAATTGACGTACAAATGCTTTTTGACGATTTTTACTATCTATGTCTTTACAGTCAGACATATACTCAAATCTTCTTTCTGCACGCTCGCGAGAACGAGCAAGGGAAGTGGCGAGTAACCCATTTTCTTTGCGAACTTTAGAATAATCTGATTTGAGAGTAGAAATAACGGAGCGAAGCTTTTTCTCAGAATCTGCATAACAAATGCATAAGAAAAGATTAAAGAAGACTCTTACAGAAGATCTTTGGAATTTTCAGGATAATTAAAGATTCATGGAATAAATAAATGAATTAAGGTAGTCAAATAATATGACTACCTTCTTTTGAGAAGTAAGATGTCAATTAAAGCCGCAAAATTATTCCCCAAACAGTCCATGGCATCATCGAATGTATCTCCAACTAAGCCTTTCAATCGAGATCGCAAGCTTTTTTCGTTGGAAACAAGTATGGAATTCTCGTCGCAAAGGAAGAGTTGGATTTTTCTAATTTGGCACATTGATCCTTGAATTGGTTTGCTTTTACACTCAAGGTTATCCTACCCGAATAAGTTTATCTCTCACCAGAACTTCTTCAAGTCGGGTTTCTCAACGTGTGAATAGATTGTTCTTGTTCTTCACATAATTTTTGACAAGCATCATATTGTTGCGAATAGATCGCCACCTTGTTTAACAGAGAACGCTTCTCTTGAGAAAGAGTTCCATTCTCATCTGATAAAGTTTCCAACTCCAAATTAGCTTTAGTCAAAGAGTAAAAGAGGCGAGATAAGTCATTACTTAATGAGTCTTGATTCTGAACTAAATCAAAATTTTCTTTAGACAAATTATTTATTTGATCACAAAGATATGTATGAAGATTATCTAAGATGTTATATTGCTCCATCCAAGCATCTCTTTCAACTCGAACTTCTTCAACAATAGATTCCGACCGATATATCTCCATTATTCGTTTCTGGTTTAAAGCTTGGAGGGCGAACACGAGCTTGAGTCGAAAAAAAAAAAAAAATTATCACGAGATGTTGCGAGAGTTTACCTTTTAACTCTTCATTCTTCCTGCGAAGATTATCACGATCTAGTGAGATGTTGTGAAATTTTTGATTTTCAAGATGGAGATTATTGCATCTCGCAGTCATAGCTTGGAGATCATTCTTCAGCATATTAATTTCTTGAACTAAGGATGCTTGCGAGATCCTATCAGGACCAAGATGTTTACTTAAAATCTCGCAGACATCGATTTGGACAGATCGACGTAAGTCTTCTTGGCATCATTCACAAGGTCCGAAAGAACTTTGAAGGCCACATCTATTCCTTCCAAATTTTCTGTAGTAAGAGGGATTTGCTCGGATAAAGAAGGTAGAGACGAATCATTCTTCGCCAAGGGAACATCATGAGAAGAGGAGGTTTCAGGAAAGGTAGTGATTGGAGGAATGACAGGGGCATTGATGATAGGAGAAGGAATAAGCTCATTTGTAGTAGGACTATTATGAGGAGCTTGGTCTATGAGAATTCCAGGCATAGGAATGTTGTCGTTGGAAGAAACCATGAAATTATCCTGCGATGGTTTCGCAAAAGGAGACGAAGGTGTGAATGAGGGAAAAGAAACATTAGGAGTAACAGGTTTAGATTGGCGAGATCTTTTGGGAGTTTTATCAATAGTTTTGTCATCCTGCGAATGATAAGTTAAGTAAGAAACAGAGGCAACAATATTGTTATTAAAAAGTAAATATTTCTTAAATACCTTGTCATTCGCAGACTTTCTTTTAGAAACGGTAGATTTTGCTTGCGAAGAGGACTTTGGTTGCAGGGTGGATTCCTGTTGTGAAGTGGGTTTCGACTGCGAACCCAAAGAGAGAATGGGATTCTTCACGGTGAACTTGGTACCGGATTTTTTCTTGCTAAAACAAAAATGGCAGAAAGAGATTAAAAGAGAAATCAGAACAAAATAATCTCAACAAGAGAAATCAATCACAAAATCAATCGGAAATCAATTACAAAATCAATCAATCACAGAATCAATCGAGTTTAGCAAGATTAACAAACCTGGATGCCATGGAAATAACAGCAGATAGGAAGTAGTAGGAAAATGGTGAAGAAGATGATGAAGAAGGACAGCAGAAAAACAGTTGCAGACGATGAGGGAGATGAAATAGAAGAAAAGAAGTGTTCTTCACAAAGGATCCTCCTATAAATAGACAAGAAAATGTTACGACCGGATAACATTAAATACACCGGTAAAAAGGATAGTTTTAGACACGTGTAAACGGTCATTCCTAGATTCACGGAACTATGCCGAAGAGGATTTTTAGTGGAAAACGAACAATTGCGACAATTCAAGAGGCATAAGTTCTCATGATATTTTCTTCTTTGCAGAGGAGATATGAGGAGAGGCGAGAAGATGTAGGATTCGAATATCGCACAACATATTCTCTTAGCGTGCGAGATTCAATTATTTCCTTAACTCGCGAGAAGAGATTGCGAGATTCATTATTTTCCATAACCCATGAGGCAAGAAATGATACTTCATATATACTTCTCAAAGCTTCGGAACTTCGCCAAAGAATAGAGGCAAGTACGTACTTTTCAAGAAAAGTATTCTTTCGCTCGTTCCTTCATCAATAAAGGCCAAAGATTATTACAATAATAGATTTTTCCTTAAAAATCGCTCTTCAAGCAATATTCAAGGAAAAAGAGGCAAGATGTAGGATCATTATATCGCAACATACAAAACTCGAGAAGATAATAAACGATAGCATTGCGAGAGAGTCGCAGGGAATTAAAATGAATGACGCACTGGATGACGATAGGAAGATATGAAATCTGGCGAGGGTTAAGAAGTGTCGCGAGCATGAATACTTGTACATTTGCGACACTTCGCGAGATATTCCCAGAAAATAAAGGACAAACCTAGTTGTCATTCACTATGTATTACCCTATATAAAGGGATGAGTGAGTCTGTTGTAAGGGGGGATTCTTTTGAATTGGAAAGCAAGTCATTAAGGGAGAGAAACTTTGAGAGTGTTTGTAATTTCTTAAGTGTAATTCTATTTTTCTGTGTAGACATTTCAAGAAAATAATTAATAAACATTCATAGTTGTTAATCTTCCAATGGATTAGTTAAGTGAATTATAGTGAGGGGTGTAGTGTGGGATTTCCTGCAACTACACCCTCTGGATGAACCACAAAACCTCCCTGGGCCGCGTATTGATTCATCCCCCAGCCTACCCTTCTTCGTAACATCCCAATCATCACCAGCTGGAAGGAGCGTAAAATCCGAGACAAGCCCCATAACTGCGGCCATGTCAAAAGATTGTTCCCTGGATAAAACCTTACCGAAGGAAAACTAACTGTACCCATCCCCGTCCTTGTCACCACAATTAAGAGCGACTCCCTTGCCCTTGTCGACCAAGGCCCGCTGCGGGCCAATGCCGCTATCCTGCTCAATCAGACCTTCACCAACCTCAATACTCGCAGCCCCACTTGACTTCACAGCCCCCTCAACCACAACATCACCTCCACCAGTGGACTGATCACCACCACCACCAGTGGTCTGATCACCGCCACCACCAGTGGTCTGATCACCACCACCACCAGTGGTCTGATCACCACCACCACCAGTGGTCTGATCACCGCCACCACCAGTGGTCTGATCACCGCCACTAGTGGCTCGATCACCAAGGCCCCCACCAAAGAACATTAGTTCCTTCTGAAAGGGCTGAGAAGTCTCAATCCGCTCTTTCTTTATCGGGAGACATCCTCGTCACCATTCTCTCGGACTGCTCACATCTTCGAAATGCGCAGAATCTTCGGTGGGAGAATTTGATGATTGCTTGGGATTGATCTTTCTGGCTTATGCACCTACGATACATAATGATAAAGAGCCATTTATATCTCCTTTCCTTGGCGTAATCAACATTACTTAAGAAAATGAAGGGGCATATATACGTACAGAACAAACAACACACCTTAGCAACATTAGTACTCGACGGAGGAAGGTTGGCATCGGAGACATCTTCGTCTTCCGCATCATCAACATCACGATTATAAGCAAAATCCATACCTTCTCAAAACTCATCCGCCTAGGCGCAATGGGCATAACGAGAAGGAGAGGTTTCACGACATGAACTATCAACAATAGGTCTGCCACAGCCATGAGGTCCTGGGACCCAACCATAAGCCCACGGACCAACAACTTCAAGAACAAGTGGAAGACCACTCATAGTCATGATCACGCTTAATTCTCTCATCACGGAATAGGAAGACCTCTCGGCACAGGAATCCTCGCCATCTTGGAATCACTTACATCACTCAAAAGACGAATTTCCCCTTCATAGGAGGGATATTCCGAGACTCACTGCACCACGGTTTACGTGTCTTCCTCGTTAACATAATCCCCAAAGGACTTGTTAAAATTCTCGGGAGTATACCACCCTTTCTCCTCTTCTAACTGGGGGTATAGCAGTCATCATTGTTTGCCCTTTGCTACGAAGATAGCATTCTCTGAGATGGCGAAGATAATTTCCTCACAATTGCCGCACTCCCACGATTATGACTCTTCTTAGCTAGATACGACTAGACAAGACCCGTAGTAGAAATCATCACCACTTTATACAAAGGCAACATTAAACCCAGCCTCAAAGCACCTAATCGTCGTTAGTAAATGAAAGGCATCATACCGATAATTGTTGACCATCTCATAGGTTATATCTTTATCGGGGGCAAAAAGCGCACTCGGAAGTTTTCAAGACCGTGCTTCACTTTGAAGGCTTCAAGATCGATGTGTCTGAAAGTAAACTTCTTGTTACCTAAAGACAAAGGGCGGAAAGTAACCGAGGAGTCATCCTCGTAAGCGTCTCCTATAACTTCTTCCGCAGAGCTCGTTACCTTCTTCTTAGGAGGAACCACATCTCCCGAATATTCTATCTCCGTAGCCTTCCTCTTCTGAGGTCGATTCTTAGCTGACTTGCTTGAACTAAGCACCGAGGAGTCAAAGAAAGATTAGTCCGTGGTGGAGGCATGGCGCGAGAGGCCGCACGTCTAGAAGTTCAGCATGGATTCTCGTTGGTTCTTGTGAGACCCATCCTTAAGACGATTCACGGCATACCTAGACCCCCGCGCGGATCAACCTTTTGGAGTGAAGGCCTCTCGACCGGAGGACGAGGACGATCGTCATCCCAGTATTACCCCGAGTAAGAGAAGCCAAGTACCACCCTAATGTTGGAATCCCTCCGAGGGGATCTATGAGGACCGGACTGGGAGGAGTTTGATAAGGAACGCCGGATGATCGGACATATCTCATGGACACAAACACAAGTAGAAGTGCAAATCGAGAATCAAGGAAGATCGAAAAATGAAAAAATCCCAAGAATAAAGATAATGTGATGAAAACCTAGATTTCATCTACAACCATTTAAACTCCCAAGTTATTATTCAAACGCAAAAGAAGGAAAAGAGAATCAAACAAAGCCGGTAGAATAACACGAACCATCGGCGACAACTTTCAAAATCTATGACATGCATAAGATTAAACCCATCCCAATGGGTCACCGTAAGATCAAGAACTCAACAAGGGTGGGAATAATGAGTAAGCTAGGTAAAAACCCTACCCGAATCTCAACAATCAACAACAAAGCAAGAATAAAGAAGCGACAAAAACAACAAAGAAAGAATAAAGAAGCGACAAAAAGCAAAGAAGAACAACAATAAAGAATAAGAATGGCTACGTAAGGAGTTAAGGAGGCGAAGAAGAGAATGAGGCAGAGAATAAAACAGAGAATGTGAATTTAATTCACATTCCTTCACTCCTCTTTTTTTTATAGGACCAAAAGAAACCGTCCACTACCCAAGAAGTAGTTATGGACGGATATGGGAAACGTGCACAAATAAATGCAGTGTAACTCCTTTTAGGAGAAGCATGAGGAGGGAGAAAAAATAAAGAAAAAACGTATCCACACGATTCTTCTTCCAACAAAAGTCGGCGCCAAATACAAGAAGAGGGGCAAATTGTAAGTACACTTTATTATTCTCCCCCTCACCACGTGTACTAGCAAAGCCCACGTGGAGGCCTCACACGATATGGATGACACGCAGGGCATCCCTAGGATCTAGATGGCTTGCCATCCGACAAGTTCGACGGCCTGAGATGAAGAAGCTTCAAAGAAAGGTATCCCCACGTAACACCGAAGAGCTACCCTGCTACACTTTATCTCATCACGAGATAAAGTATAATCAACGGCTGGGGAAAAACCGACTGACACAGACGTGACAAGGGGAGACTAACACCGCCTGGCGTAGACGATACCGTCCCAATCACTCGCATTTAATGCTGCTCAAAGGGCACGTGTCCGAGGACCAACGAAGAGAGCGGAGGATGGCCAGCGTAATGAGCATAGGGAAACCAAGTTAGTTACTTCGTTGCTGATTATATGCTGGAGAAAAACATGTCGATCATTGACAGGCAGGCTTTACGAATACATCAACAAGAGAAGTTAATAGGAATCCATTTCTTTTTCCAAAGCAATTTAGGAATACATAAATACAAAGCTTCTCTAATTCGGTATCTTTTTAAGTCAAGTTAAAGAACAAGAAAGCAGTTAGAGATATACACGATAAAAACATCTTGAATCACACATAATTGCATCTCAATATCATAACTTGGATTCGGATGGCGGAAATTATGGGGCTAAACCACAAAAACAGATGATTGAGATACTGAAATTAATTTGGCGTGAGAGATGCCTCTTAGCATTTGTCGAGTATATGGAGGCCAAGGTGTCTTCTTAATCATTATCTGCAGAGGGTATCCATATCATCAGGCCTTTACAAGTGGCATCCACTTCATCCCATCAAAGACACAACGGGTCATTCAACGAAGAGAGATTAGTTAGGAAAAGGTGCATGGTTGTACAAAACAAAGAGTGCGCCCTTTTGAGATTTTCTTTATAGACGCATTGTTTTAGAACGCGAAATTGGGGATAAAAAAAGGAATTAGGGGATATAGGAAAAGGACAAAAACCGGATTCATATATCAATTCGGGGTCACCCCTTATCTAAGTATTTTTTTAAATCCTAATCTACCCCTTACTAATCAGGTTTAGTGGTTAATAATAATTAGTAAAAATCTTAAGTATTTGTTAAATGATTAGTGTGTCTTTGTATTTGGGGTGAATGAGATGAGAGTGGAAAGATGGAAAAAAAATTTGAGAGTGAACTTTTTTGGTGGAAGTGGAGGATGATTGTGAAGAGAGAATTGTTGCTAAGAGGTTGAAAATTTGATTTTTTTCTTTGAATCCACCATTGTTGCACTTTGAAAAGCTTGGTGCCGGCATGGTATTCAACCAAAAAACCATGCCGGCATTTGCTGGAAATTTTCATAAATTGTTTGCCACTATACGATTTTTTTCTGGTTTTGATCTTCAAAACCTATTTTTTCTGGTTTTAATCAGTCTACTTTCGGCACAATTATCTGATTTTCGAGCATGCCGGAACTACTTCCGGCATGGTTTTTGTTTAAATTTCTATGCCGGAACATGATGAAAAGTATCCAGAAATTTCAAATTTTTTTTTCACTTGACTACCGAAGCATTGATAGATTTCTATCGAGCATCAAGCACCATTTTCCCTCGCGTGGTTCTTCACCCAATTCCGGCATGGTCTTCATCACTTCCGGCGATGTAAAAAAATATTCCATTTTGAGTTTTTTCGGTTTTAGTCGGTCTACTTAAGACAAGTAGTTAATTCTCGAGCATGCCGGCACCGGTTTCCAGATAGTATGTTGCTTAAATTTCTATGCCAAAGACATGATGAAAAGTATCCAGAAACTTCAAATTTTTTTTTCACTTGACTACCTAAGCATTGATAAATTTCTATTGAGCATGCCTAAGATTACTTAGTTACTGACATTGAATGTTAGTTACCAACCATGCTCTGGGGCACCGATTCCAAGACGGTCTTCATCAATTCCGGCATGGTCTTCATCACTTGCAGCATGATCTTCATCACTTCCGAATTAAAAAAAAAAAATTTGTTTCCAAAGTGAGGAGCCGGCAGAGAAGGAGAAGAGAATTTGAAAGAGAGTGGGGAGAGTTTAGAATTTGAAAGGGAATGGAATATTATATTTGGGTTTCAAAGCTCTAACCCTGAAAGAGATTAATAAGAAGTGGAGATGGAAATGGGGGATATGATTTTGTTTTTTTATTTTAAGTTTTTTGATTTTTATTTTGATGGGAGGACATTTTAGTATTTTTGCACCCCAAAACCACCCCTTAGCAAACACCATGAGTTGGGAGAAGTAATCAATATCCCCCATTCCTTTTTATATCCCCGATTTCGTGTTGTTGTTTTACTTTCGCATCTTATAACACACACATTCTTTCTCCTTCACATCCTATATATATTCCCGTAACATATTATTTAGATATATACGATGAACTGCACCAATTCTTATCAACACCCAAATTGTTTCACTTTCACATCCTAAAACTGTCATGATACAGGCTATCCTTTACGCAAGTTACATGGAAGAAGTCATATTACAATATCAGGATACAATAGTCTGAGAGTCTAATAAGTATCCTTGCATCCCATTGTATTGGTAAGAATCTTATTCCCCTATCTCTTCTTCTTTCTTCGCATCTAGAGGGAGTCCCAAAAGGTTGACCGTTTGTGTTTTTGAATGTGTAAAAATAATAATCACATTTCTCAGTCGGTAAGTGTTTTGATTTGCATTTGAGATGTTATCGTATTATCCTTGGCCTAGGAGTCAGATGGGTTTATTCGTAAACATCGGAGAGAGTTGATACTGCCACTAAACAGTGAAGGGAACTACGAAATCGGACTAAGCGGTACTTCCCATGAGCTGAGACTGCAGGTTGTGGTCAAGTCAACAAATTAAAGCTTTTCGTTAGAAAGAGAAATGACCATTGCCAATGTCCCATTAATAGTGGAAATATCACAAGAAAAGTGGGTGCAGTCAATGCCAGCATGGTTTGAAAGATGGAAACGGGGAGATACATATTTTTATGTCGTTGTTCGTTTTTTTTTTTTTTTTTTTGCCCAGGATTTTTTGCTTATACTTTTTGTATCACTTCAATAGTAGCTCCACGTTCTTATTCTTTTTTTCTTTTTTTTCGCAGAATCATATCCATTGCAAAGATGAAATTTAAAATGATGATTTTAAGAAAGTAAGTATGTACTTTCCGTATATATTGATGGTTGGATTTTCCATATACATATTTAAATTTCTTTGTTGAAGGTTTCAAAAGACTACCAAATGGATAGAACAAGAATCATCTGAATTCCTTTTGAGTATTTCTTTACGACAGCCATTTAAGAACGCTCGATAATCTATTAATTGATGTATTTTAGATTATTTTGATACATATATTTTATTTGTTTGATTGATCACTTAATTTAATTAACGATCAGACGATATAAAATTCTCTGTTGCATCCAAATTGTTTCAACGACATAGACTGTTTGAACTAATCTGTTTGCTTTTCGTTTGAAGGCATCTTATGAAATATGCAGGTAGTCATTTCTTTTATAACTGCAGGTAAAGATGTCATTAGCCGAATACCTTCGCCAAGTACTGTACTTATTTGGCATATTTTCGTAACATTCTTTCTTTATAGCATACAAATTGAAAAATGGAATGACCTGAAAACCAGTTGGATAAAGATGTCGTCAGTCGTCTTATCAAAATGCTACATGAAATTAATCTTCTTGCACAACGGTTCATAATGGCAAATCGATCGCCATCAAGAATTTGAAAGGGTCACAGTCAGATTAATACTCATTGCATCTGGAAAAAGAAAAGGGCATTAATATAATTAACTCACCAATATAGAGGTATCTGCTTTAATTACAGGGAGTGCAATTAACAAGAATAGTATAACAACGATGAAATTATACCCATTACTGTTTCTTTATGCTAAATTTCATCCAAGTTTTATTACTGTTTCTTTATGCTTAAGATGAAAATGGAAATACCCGAAAAACCCACACAGGGACGTGCCTCCACCAGAGGGAAAAAGGTCAGAAGCTTAAAATAATGCGGGAGTATTATGCACATAGGGCACCACAAGGATCAAACGAAATCGTCATTAGAATTCAGAAAGGTCGTCTGTTCCAACCATGTTTGTGTTCAAATTGAGATCTGTTGTAAAAATCCAAAACAAATTCGAAAATGAACTTTGGAATGCTTTGAAAGATGAAGTCATGTCAGGAGACACATCACTTGCGTCTGTTGGAAAAACAGGTCACCATCGGCACTTACTGAAGGGCCGATATACAAATAGCCATACGCAGATTTTGGGGACTCTCCGCATTGCTTCATAATCCCGGTGTGGCCATAAATAAAACAATCTATACATTTGATGACATCACAAAAACCGAAAGACCGACCTGATACTGGGTATTTAAGATTAACGTAAACCAACTAAAGAAGGCCTTCCAGAAGAAAAAAACATTCGGCAAAGATCGGGCAGGTGCATACCTTGCATCATCCACTCCCTCCGTCCCACATATATAGGCGGGGGACACAATTCTCTTATATTAAGAAAAGAACATTGGATTCATAATATTTTATGTTTTTTCATGTTTTACCCCTTGTCCTATTAGTAACACAATTATCTATGCACCATAAATAAGGGTATATGTAGAAATATTCATCTAGGAAATAGTAGACCGCCTATCTAATGGGACAAGCAAAAAAACAAAATTCCGCCTATATAATAGGGACGGAGGGAGTAACTTAAAATAAAACATGCCATGTGGATGATGTCTTACTTATTGATCTTTTTTAACAATTCAAACTACTGAATTTCAAAAGCGAGGGCCTTTTCACGCGCATACCTGTTTTATGTTTCTACATCACAAAAATCGCCCTCAAACGACGACAAAAATCATACTAACAAGAATACCAAATAAAGATGCAGGCCCGAAGGATGTTGTTCAAATTAATGAAGTAGCAGGGACAATACGAATTTTCCGCACAATGCATTACATACTTCCGGTGCGTATGCACCGGGTTAGAGGCTTGTAACAATTTAATTAGAAACAACATCAATTAAGTTGAAGAAATCATAACATCAATCAATTATAAAAGTAGGTTATACATACTAGAGATAGAGATGGATAGGGAGGAGAGACAAATGAGGAAAAATACAATGCAGATTAAAGCCTCCATCTAGTGGATAGTGATTTTGTTTTTTAATGATTCTAATGGATTTTGTAATTGTGCTGCTAGTGTTGAAATATTTGGGAGTGAAAAGGGTGAAGTCTCGAAATGAGCATGGGGTTTTATAGAAGAGAAGATGGTCTAGACTAGAGATGCCAGGACATCCTCTTCTTCCATACCCAAATGGGATAAATTGAAAATCTTGATCACCTTTAAAATCGATGGGGTTGTCTATGAATCTCTCCGGACGAAACTCCTCTGGTTTATCCCAAAATTTGGGGTCTCTTTGAATTGTCCACACATTGAGGAAAACTTGTATGTTTGGTGGGATATCATAACCACCAATTTGTGAATATGTTGAGGGTTTCCTTGAAATTAAAGTCGGTAAAGGTGGATGCATTCGTAGTGTCTCTTTAATGATGCATTTCAAGTAGCCCATTTGATTAATGTGGTGCTCTTGTACCTTACTAGTTTTGTTGCCAGCCACTCTTCTTATCTCTTCTTGTGCTTTCTTCATTAGATTTGGATTCTTTATAAGCTCTGCCATAGCCCAGTCCAAGGTAGTTGCAGATGTATCGATTCCTGCGACAAACATGTCCTGTTCATTCACAATAAGCGAAATTAAATTATTAAGTTCGACAGAAACTAATATATTGAAAGACATACAGATAGATGACATACCATAATTATTCCTTTCATACAATCTTGGTGAGCCTGGGGTTATTTTTTCCGGCATGAAAAACAAGTATATCTATGAAGTTTCTCTTTTTTTCTTTGTCATGATCACTATTATCATCTACTTGCAAATTCTTATAGATACGATCATCGATAATTTGACTAAATAAAATATCTAATTCTTTAACGGTCTTTCTCATCTTCATATCATGTCCATTGACATAATCCAACAATTTGAGCCACGGAAAGAAATCCCCCGAACTTATTAAAGCTACCAATGAATTCGCTTTTTTTATCGACCCAATAAATCTGTCAGTATATTCCTTGTTATAATTATCCCCAAGTGAACACCTAAACATAATGGCATTTAGCATAGTCAACACTGTCTCGGTTAGATTGACCATGCCCCGCTCTCTTGACGAGCGGGATATCTTTTCAATCATGCCGTCAACTTCCTCTTCTCTTATATACTTGAAAGATTGTACCCTCTTTGTACTCAATAGTTCAACAACACAAAGCTTCTTTAGTTGTCTCCATTGTTCATTATATGGAGACAATAAGTATATCATTTCCGCCACAAAAGAGACTCATAAAAGAATTTGTAGGGAACCTATCCGCGAAAATAGAGTCATGGGTCTTTAGAATTTCAGCTGCCGTCTCTGCAGATGAAACAACTAGTGCAGGCTTGTTGCCAAATTTGAAGAGCACAAGTGGACCATACTTCAAAGATATTTCATGAAAATATTGGTGAACCATGGGAGATATTTGATGAAAATTTCCAAGGATTGGAATCTTTGGCGGAGAAGGTGGAGCTTTGTGTTTGATCCAGGTTTCCTTATGATACAGAAAATAACATAGGAAAAGAGAAGAGTTAAAAACGGAAGCATGATCTGGTGAAACAACATGACTGTATACTTGTTCTAAACAATGGTCAATGGGTTTTCTCAATCTATATATGAAAAGCCCAGATGGGAGGCAGTATTATACGTATGAAAATAATAGTCAAAAGATTAATTTGGGCTACATTATTGTGTTACCGAGATTAGAAATGTATTAATGTCAAAAGATTTTTTACCAAATATTTTATCCCTTAATTAACTGGATACGGTAAGGCAAACAGGGTACGTGCCAATGAAAAAGTAAGCCACCTGTGCTCTTTTATTTGAGACAACCAAATTGATTGCAGTTTCCTTTTTCTGCTCCTATAGTTCAGGGAAACAGAATCATATTTGATTCCGTTAAAGATTCTGGAAGAGAAAAGATATACTATAATTTATTTATTTATTTTTTTGCTAAAAACCACACCAATTTATTAAGCAAGCAAAGAGTTACCGATTTCCTTAAGGTTCACCTTCCTAAAAAGATAGTCTAAAAAGGAAGGAAAAAAGACCCAACAACCCTTAAGATCAAGTTTTCTAGCCCGACGTGCAAGTTGGTCTGCTAGTTGATTGTTCACACGCTTTACATACATTAACTTAAACGACAAAGAACTAGAAATTAAACTCCGACAATGCTCAAGAAGGTCACTACTTCTCCAAGCAATATTTGTGTTGGCACCATTACTGAACTGCACAAGCTGAAAACAGTCACTGACAAAGACGGCTTTGGTAAGATGCATCTCCTCTGCCCAAGAGATAGCCAAAATGAGAGCAGCTGCTTCAGCACCAACTGCATCTGACATCATACCATAGTCCGAACGACATCTACTTACATTTCCTGCAGTGTCACACCAAATAATATCAAAACCCATATTATAATCTTTAAAGGAGCCATCAATAAACATAAAATGATCCACATCAGTACTAGGGATCTTGATAACCACAGTAGGAGAAACAAGAGCATGAGGCTTAGGAGAAATATAAGTATTAATCATTCTCTTTATGTCCAAAATAATCTTATTCAGGTCTAAAGAGGCTTTCTCGAATATCACTTCACATCTGATTTTCCAGACACACCATAAGACTATGCCACCAATGCTTGGCCAAGACACATTAAATGGGGAAGCCCCTAAAGCATCATCATGCCAAAACAGAAAGTAGTCATCAATCCAGTCTAGTTCAAAGTTGATCAAGTGCTGTAAAGAGAGACCAAACCATATATGTTTTACCACTTCACAGTTAATAAAAAGGTGCATAACAGTTTCCTCATATCTCTGGCAAAGAGGACAAAGATCATCAACTTCAGGATTATAAGACCTAAGCATGAAGTTAACTAGAAGAATGTATGCAAATATTTTCCACAAGAAAAACTTAATTTTGGGAAAGCAATCAATATCCCACACTTTCCTCCAGAAACCAGAATCAGCTGGAGACGAACAGTCATTTACATAAAATCTGTAAACAGACTTAATGGTAAACTTTCCATTACTAGTGTGCGCCCACATTAAGGAATCATTCTGAAGAAGGTTTAGTCTAATTATCTTAATCCTAGTAACATCCTCTACTGAGAACAAAGTCTAAAGCAATCTATCATTCCAACTACCATTTTGAATATCAAAAAGCTCATTTACAAACACAAATTCACTATGAGAAGGTTGTCTGAGCACTGGAGGGTGCATATTTCCAGGAATCCAGTTAGAAGACCAAATACGAAAAGAAACTCCATCATTAATTTTTATGACTGAATTAGCTTTATTAAATTGTACTCCATTTACAATACCTTTCCATATCCAAGAAGAGGAATCCGCCGCTTTGTCAATCTCTAACAAGTTCTGATTAGGAAAATATTTATCTTTCAGAAAACGAGAAATTAAGAAATTAGGATTTTTCATAATCCTCCAACCAAGCTTACTGATAAAAACTCGATTCATATCATAAGTGTTTCGAATACCTAAACCACCATTTAATTTGTACCTACCAATATCCCCCTAGGAACGAAAATATGCAGCTCTTTTGGGATTCTTTTTAGACCACCAGAAAGTTCTCTGAATAGAATCAATTTTAGATGTAATGGTCTTCGGAAGAGGGAAACATGCCATATGATAAA
The DNA here is from genome assembly GCA_023531295.1 of Papaver armeniacum. Lineage (NCBI taxonomy): Eukaryota > Viridiplantae > Streptophyta > Magnoliopsida > Ranunculales > Papaveraceae > Papaver > Papaver armeniacum. The sequence goes on from JAJJWW010015112.1 coordinate 57,945, forward strand.
CTGCTAAGCTAGATAACACATGCTTAGTAACAACCGTTCTCCCAGCCACATTGAGATTAGTCTTTTTTGTGTTACTTAATCTAGAGTAAAGATTATCGATAAGAAAGTTAAAAGATCTGGTTTTATCTTTTCCAACAAAAATGGGAGTACCTAGATACCTTTCAGAATTACTAAGGAATTTCATCTTAAGGGTTTTAGCCAAAATTTTAATATGCTTATGATGCACTTTCTTACTTGTTAAAGCCTGACTTCTCAAAATTAATTGCGACTCAAGCCCGAGCAAAGGTATCAATAATCTTGAGGAGGTTCTTCGCATAATGAGATGTAAGCCTTGCAAAACAAAGATACAATCGTCAAAGCCAAAAAAAAGATGAGAGATAAAAGGGCTGTCATTTTTAAATCTGAAGCCTTGTATCAACTTTTCATCCTCTGCTTTCACCAACAATTGAGACAAAACTTCCATACAAAGAATAAAAATGTAAGGAGAAAGACAGTCTCCTTATCTTATATTTTTTTTTACTTATGCTTATTCGTTTAATTTATTTTCCTTACTAGTATTAGGGTGCATTTGGTACGACAATTAGATCAAATTATTGCAATCTCTAAGAGCAACCACGGTGGACGATCAAACCCATAAATATGGTCCAGAAACGAGATACAGTGGGACGGACTAAAGAGTAAAAGCTTGACCAAAACCAAATCCCAGACTATATTTGGTCTGGGACCAAGACCAAAACCAAATATAGTCGAGCGAGCATATAATGTACGTTTGTTAATACGCGAGCTTTTAAGTTACCCTTGAGTTGAAGCGGACGTATATTTTCCATCCTTGTAGTGAGGCGTACATATAAGTTACGTCTCAGTGAGGCGCATGTATAAAGTGATCATGATGGCTGATGGGGCGGATGTATAAAGTGATCTTGTGATGGGGCAGATGTATAAAGTGATCTTGTGATGAGGAGGATGTATAAAGTGATTCTGATGTATACTTTTTCACCAAGCGAACATTATATGTGTGCTCGACCAAATTTACTCTTCCACCCTAGTGTAACACCACGGACTAAACTCAAATTTGGTCTTTTTTTTTTTTTTTTGTCTTTGGTCTTTGGTTTTGATCGTACCATTGCCGCTTGCTCTAATGGAGGAAAAGATAGTATATCAGGTATATATATTTTGATTGGATGAAATATATATATATATATATATTAATTATATATATGAAATATATTTTGCCTGCCGCAATGCGGGCTATGCAAGGCTCGACAAGCCGACGTAAAATCTATGTTGTACTTTTATGAGATACACTCTAGCCGACCCGGTATTTACTATCGGAAAAGGCTTTGGATTTGGATTTGGATTTAGAGACATCGAATATGATTAGTATTCATGCAAGTAGTATCTTCATATTAGGCTCCTTAGACCTCAAAGAGGTAGTGATTATAATTTCAATACTCTTGTGTTTTTTGTTTTTTCTTAACTTCATGAACGAAGTATATAAATTCGGTCAAATAATTTTTTCTATATTTTCATGATGTAATATTGCAGAAATTAACATGGAAAGTAGTGTTAGTTTCCCCCTTGTGACACAGTCTTATCCCTCCATCCGCTTCGGCTCCATTGGCTAGGTTACCCATGAGGCTCGCTAGTAGGCTACTACCGCAACCTGTTCAATTAATGTAGTAATATGGTGTTGGATCCTAGCTTGTTAGGCTTCCAACTAGTTAATGCAATACACTTTATCCATTAATTTATAGAGAATTGAATTTTATTTTCTCAAATAAAAACGATAATCGAATATAATTCATTTAAGGGAATCAGTTTTGATACTGTTTCCAAACAAAAATGATTGGTACACCGAGATTCTACACCGCAAGGTATACCGTGATGAGTTGTGTGAGAGGTTGGGTGGGTCCCACTTCTGCCCCACCCCTATCCCAATGCAGAGAGGGTGACATTTAGGCCATCGTATCCCTCTCGGTGCACGTCACGGGACTGAATCACGGTGTGTGTATCATTGTTGGTTTCCAAATCGGGAAGAGTGGATTTGTTATTAAAGTAAAGAAGGATATGTGGCGCGATCTTATTGGTTTGGCACCGTTGGGTCATCTTCCCTTTAGCACATAAGATACGGACCATGGAAAATGCATGAACCTTGTTGCCTACCAATTTATCTTAAATGATATAGATTTGACTATGAAGATTGCATTAAATTTTCAAAACTAGTCACAAAAACCTTAGGTGATCAAACTTGTGGTACAAAAATCCCACTCAAATGTTGACATCCTTTAAAACTCCATCTTAAACAAAATTGATAAAAAAATCTAAGTTTTTAAAAATTGGTAAAAAAAACCCCAAATTTTATGATGAAACCTAAGTTTTTGGGGTTTTTTGTGAATGAATAGTGACACCTTTGGGGTTATAACTCGTGTACCATTACATTTTAGATTACTGGACAGCGAAAATAGGTGAGAAGATCCCGAAAACTCTTATAGACTCTTATATAGCTTGGAAGTACAAACAAAATAATAGACTCTTATATAGCTTGGACGTACAAATAAAATAATTCTATGTAATGTCCCTTATAAGGTTATATCCAAGATTTTGTCTTCTAGACTCAAGCCCTTGTTAAACAAAATAATTTCCTCATCACAGACTGCTTTTCTCTCGGGGAGGCTAATTACAGACAACATTGTGATTGATCATGAGCTCATTGACACTGTAAAAAAAATAATAATAAAAAAAAAAAAGATGGATGGATGGCTGTAAAATTAGACATGTCTAAAGCTTTGATAGACTAGAATAAAGTTTTTTGATTGATTCTCTTAAAAGCCTAGGTTTTTCTAAGGATTTTTGTGATTTGATTGAACAATGCATTACTATTGTTACCACTTCTATTTTTTTGAATGGTTCTCCAGGTGAAGTATATAAACCACAAACAGGATTAAGACAAGGAGACCCACTGTCTCCTTATCCATTCATACTTTGCATGGAATCATTATCTAAAGATCTTGCAACTGGCCGAGAAAGATGGTCAAATTCATGGCCTTGATGTCACTAAGGAAAGTCTTTCTATCTCTCAATTTTTCTTTGCAGATGATTGCTTACTTTTTACAAAAGCGAAATCTAATGAGGCTAGAGTCTTAGATAAAGTTATTGATCAATTTAGTAAATTTTCAGGACAATCAATAAACTTTGATAAGTCTTGAATTGTTTTTAGTCATAAGGTTGATAACTCTGTTAAGAATGATATTGCTAATATCTTCAATATTAAAAGGATGGATCTACGGGATAAATATCTTTGAGTTCCTCTTTTACTCTAAACGAGTAAAGTAGAATCCTTTCTCCTCTTATTGATAAATTTTCAGATAGATTGTCTCCTTGGAAAGCCAAGTTTATCAATCAACCAGGTAAGACTACTTTGAACCAATCTGTTTTAGGTACTCTTGCTAGTCATCATATGGATGTATTTAAAATGCTTAAGAAGATTACTGACAAGATGGATGTTATCCAGAGAGATTTCTGGTGGAATAAAAAAGATAGTGAAAGAGGTATTTATATAAAAAAATTTTGAAGAATACTGCACGCCTAAAGACTTAGGGGACCTAAACATAAGGCAATTTGCTATTCTTAACCAGGCTCTTCTAGCCAAGTTAGCTTGGAGAATGTTAGAGGACCCTGACTCTCCTTGGAATACTATTCTTAGATGCGAGTATTTCAGAAATTCTAATTCTTTGAGTGATGTTTTGAATAAACAGGGCAGCTGGATATGGAGGGGAATATGCGAAGGTATTGAGATTATCAAAAAATTATATTACTGGGAAACTGGAGATGGAGCAAATATCTACTTATGGAAGGACAACTGGATTCCATTTATAACTGGTCCTCCTAAATCTAATTTTGTTTCTGATAATATAAATTTAGTCTCTCATCTTATAGACAAGGAAAATAGGACTTGGAATCTTCCTACTCTACATGCTTTATTTGATAACCAAACTACTGAAGCCATTTTGAAAATTAGAATTCCGTATTTTGGTAAAGATAGACTAAGATGGAAACCATCTAGGGATGGTAAATTTTCCGTCAAAACAGCTTGTAGAGCTATTCTAAATGAATACCAAGATGTAGCATCCATGTTCCCTCCTATTCATTGGAACTCACTATGGAAAACTAGACTTCCTATTAAAATACATCATTTTATGTGGAAACTAATTCATAAGTTTCTCCTTGTGAAGGAAAAAATCGTAAAAATAATCCTAGTATTGATACTAAGGGCCCTTTATGCTCTAGCCAGGGGCGGAGCCAGCCCATTGCAAGGGGATGCACTTGCACCCGCCCGCCTGGCTCCAAAGCCCATTTTAAGCCCCGAAAGAATTTTTTTTTAACATACAAGCTCATTTTCACATTTTTGCACCCCTAAAATTATTGGTTGCACCCATAGCAAAATTTTGCACCCCTTCCCATGATTTTAAGCTCCGCCCGGCTCTAGCCACATGGAATCTTTACAACATCTGTTCTTGGATTGCCAAGTGACTTCTAATGTTATTAACTCTCTATAGACTTCAACTTACTTCATATGTTGCTGGGAATAAATGTTCATGAGTGGATGTGCTCTTGGTTTGATCATGATTCGAATGTTAGGACAACAAATGTGAATTTCTTTCACACTTAATGTTTCATAATCGGGGAAGTAAGGAAACACAGGTGTGTTGTGGTGTTCGATAAACTGCATGGAGCAACCATTATTAAAAATGGAAACTCACATGTTAGATTGAAAGAGTTAACTGTACTATTTCCCATAATAATAATCATATTCATGAAACTTGTATTCGTGAATAGAAGGGTCCAAGTGATCATGAGTTTAAGATCAATTTTGATGCATCCGTTTTTAACTTTAGTGGAAAAGTAGGAGTGGGTCTAATCTTGAGAAATTTTGCAGGTACATCCAGTGGAGCTAGAAGTTTGCCAGAATCAGCAGTAGATCCGGAACAGGTAGAGGCATTAGCAGCTTTGGAGGCAATCATGTGACGCCCCAATTTAATCACCAACTTAGCTAATAGGATTACAACCTAATCGACATATAAAATCTAGATTATCGATTGTAAGAATCATAGTTACATAAGGTGCTAACAACAAAATCCAAACTCTCTGTTATTATATGAATGAAAGTCTCTCGAGTGATATGAATATAATAATCTGTTGTTTTAAAGAGAAATAAATAATACATACATAAAAGATAAATGAACATCTTGATTCACTAAAACTTTGAACTACTTAAAACGGATATCTTCACGTGCACCATTTCTTCATCTAACTCGAAACCGAATAGGAACGAGTGAACACATCATCCCAAAGGGGTGCGCATTGAAACGTATAACTCTCATGAAATCACTAATATTCTTCACAGTTCTAAAGAAGTAGTAATTTAAACATGACATTGTGCATAACATGTGTAAGAGTAATTTCCCCAAATACCTCGATATAATATTGCCTCATCTGGGTCATTAACGACATAAATTAGGTTATAAAATTAAAAAAAAAAAAATACTATTACGCATTACGCGCTATCTAGCTATATTGCACTTCCCATGCTATATCATATTTAAACTTCCCGTGTTGAATAAGACTTAGCAAGAAGCTGTGGGGAAACCACAGTCACTTCTCGCGGGGAACTCACACAAACACACATCAAATTATTCATTCAGCACTCAGCAAGCATCATAATATAACATTCATGAAAGAAAGGTCATTCTAGTCCTACCTCCTCAAATATTGCGTACCATAATGACAATATCCATGAAAGACCACCACCTGATAATATACAAAAGTGAAACTAGAACAAGACAAAAATATGTCACTCAGACCTCGCCAAATCCATTGGAGAATGCGAAAGCAAAATAACTCTAGACTCGAATGATAACGCTATCCACACAGAGTGCACATACAAACCATGATTCTGGAAACTAACATCGTAAGTCCCGAAGGTTTTACAATCAAGCATAATATATAAATGAATGGATTCTCACAAGAAATGGTGAAAAATTAATAATGAGATGTGAAGCCCATATTAACCATATTGCCTCATCTAGGCTATAATAGACATAAACATAGTTATACGTTTGATCTATGTACCTTAATGACTATTACTATAAAGGTGGAATTCAGAATAATAATAGACGAGTAAACTTAGAAAACAGAAGACACGGAAAAGTAATTTGAAGAAATATATCTTCTCTAGATTATGAACAAGAAAACCATTACAAGTCTCTCTTTGTTACGCTCACAATCTCCCTAAACAGTAGATCAACCTTAAACTGGTTGCTAAGCTAGTTTTGATTATCCTCTACCAGCTTTCTCTAGGTTTCTGTGTGTCCTAGATTTTATCCAAAGCTCTCTATATTTATACTCTTCCATCGTACTGAGCCGATCAAGGACTTATATTAGGAATCTATTTCCTAAACTAAGAGTATTTCCTAAAACAAAACTCTTTCGAACTAGAAATCCTTCCCAAATAGGTTTCCTTCCTAAAATTGGATTATTCCCTCAGCTTAGCTTGAGGTTTACTAAGTTCCTAAATAGGGATACACCTGTATCATGGGTCCCCCTTTTAATAACTTGAAATCCTGTGAAAGTTAAAAAATGAAGGTTGGGGAACTCAAGAGTCATTTTTTCATTTTAACCACTTGGCCTTGCTGGGAACTTGACCTTTACAACCAATTCGAAAATCTTCTTTCTCTCATTGTTGTGTTTTGGTCACTCTTCGCTCCAATATGCAGTCTTCCTTTAGTGGTTCCGCTCTATCAAACCATAAGTCTTCTACTCGTGGTAGGATCATAGTCGCCGCGTCGTCCTCATCTATTAATGGTGGTTCAAACAACCGAGTATTCGGCATTTATAATCGAGTACATTCCTAGATAAAGTGGTAAATCCAGACGAAAGGCATTTTCACCAATCTGATCGAGAATACGAAATGGTCCATATCTCAATGGATTCAAATTCTTACCTTCCCCCTTTAGTCATTCCTTACCTAATTTTAACAAGTCACCAATACTGAAATTACAAGGCAAAAGATGCTTGTTATGTTTTGCTTTGTATTTGGCTTGTGACTTCTTTAATTGTGCTTCAATGGTCGCGTGAATAAGAAATATCTTCTCCAAGAACTTTTGTGCCTTTTGTCGTTCACTTTCTTCCTTTCCCCCATTGAGGTGTCACTAGAAAATACTAGATCAAAAGGAGTAGGTGGTAAGTAAACATAGCACGTCTCGAAAGGAGATTTTCCCGAAGAACCATGAACTGCTCTATTGAAAGAAAAATTTAGATATGGTAAACTCTCATCCCAAGTTTTAGGATGTTTAGAATGATATCCCCTTAACATGTGAACCATAGTAGTCTTCTTCAACCTAGTATCCATCATCTTCCATAAAGAATCCCAAAAGTGACTAAGGAATTGACTATCGCTATCAGAAATAATCGAAGTAGGCAAACCAAAATGATTCCAAACATGCTCAGAAGATCTTTGCTGCACCAACTCCAGTTACCTTCTTTGTACATGGAATTAATACAATCATCTTACTGAATCGGTCGACCACTGTTGATACATGAAAATATTTACCCCTTAATGGGACTAGAGAGCCCCTTAAAGAGGAGTCAAGTCCAACATAAAACATGGGGACTAAGACCCAAATGCACTAGAAAATATCCATAAGTTGAAAAGGACAAGGGTGGAATTAGTGGAAAGGAAAAGGCATATTATAGAAAGGGTGGCATTAGTAGTAATTAAAGAGGTTTAGGACATGTGTGATGATGTCATAAAAGAAAGGGGGTTTGGGTAAGTCTATAAAAGGAAGGACATAGCAATGGAAAGGTGATCCTCTTTCTCTCTCTTCTCTCTCTGGGGGTATTGTATGTGTTATGGCTAGGGCAGGTAGAACCTAAATTAAATTCACCTATCAAAATTTGGCGACACACACGGAGGCTCGCCTTTATCCCAGCCATCTGATTCCCATAAACAACACCCATAAACAACACGCTCTTCTCTTTTCTTGCAAACGCCTTTTTCCTCTGACCAATGCATTTAGTTTCGACTATATGATTGCATCTAAACAAATTTGATATGTTTATTTGGTCATGAAGTGTCTCCACGGAAATTTCATTAGGATCCCACTAGTTTTCGTATCGTTGCCAATTTTATTGACAAAACGGGGGAGAGTAAATGTGTAGTTCACACTACAAAAGCATATGGTTTACGAATCATTATGTACGGGGGAGTGGTTTTCTTGTTGAGATGGAGTATTGACTAAGGGGGAGTGATACATATAACCATATTATTATTGTCATAGTTGTGATACAATTGAACTTTGATGCTTTGTAATAATACTATGACACTGTATAACAATACGAAAACATCTTGTTTTTACATGTTGTTATAGCTACGGATCTTCAAAAACTGTGATGCTGAATTGAACACCTTTAGAATCACGGAGTTCTTGGAAGTGACGAAGATTTCGAGTCATGTTAGAGAAGCCAAGGAGATCAAGCATTTGGATGAGAAGCTACAAAGTTTATTTATTTTGTAATCCATATGTATTGATAGTTTTATCATTAAAATTGACAAAGGGGGAGATTGTTAGAGCATTGCTTGGTCGAACTCGCAAGCGTTTCTATCTAAATCTTGTTGTCAAATTTAGTTGTCAAAACTATGAGTCTTGATTTCTAGTCTACTTATAGTTAAGTCTCGGATTAGGATAGATTGTGTAGTTGAACTCTATACTTCACGGCGTTCATCGATTGAAGACGAGAAATACTAAGGAGAGCTTGTGGAACTTCATTAAAAAAAGGTATGTGAAGACTTGAACTCATCTATCACTCAGAAAGTCTATTTCTACTCAATCTCCATTTTGAGGAAAAAGTCGTATAACTATATAGTTTTCAGTTTATACACTTTTGATATTTCGAGTTGAGTTTAACTCGCTTACATATTTCTCTAAATGTGTGTTGGTAATATTTTTTCTTCAACCAAGTTCATCCTATGATTCTTGACGAAAGTCAAAATATGATCATGTGAAAATCGCCCTGTAACATCTTACATGAGTTGTGTGAGACAGTAATTTGATGTAGACTCGGAATGTTTCGTATTGATCATTAGACCACTTGAAAATTTCTTTGAATCTAATAGTTTGTGTGAGACAGCTATTCCCGTCTTCCGAGAATGTTTAAATGATTGAAATGGGAGTTTAGAACAATTAACTAGAGGTGTCAAAAAGGCCAGGCCGGCCCAAGCTTGGTCTGGCCTGGCCCGGGATAAGCAGGACAAAGCCTGATCTGGCCCGTGAATTAGTAACCCTGGCCAGGCCAGACTCAATGCAGGCCCAAGCCAGGATCGAATTTTCGGCCTTTTAGCCTGTTATGGCCAGGCTTGCATTAGCCCGGGCCTGTATAAGACTGCCAGGATAGGACTGCATCGGCCTGTATATGTATAAGAAGTGTATTTAGTATACAAAAAATGTTCGAAGGTGAGGGTCGAACCCATGTTCGACGACTTTAATTAGGGCGTTCGGTACCACTGATCTATGTGGTATCGCATGCCTACTATTCACATTCAGATTTATGTGTAAGGTTAGTGATTTCAGTTTCTTAAATAGACATTTCAATTAGTTACTTAAATTATTTGAATTAGCTATTTTATATATATATATATATTCATAAGTGATTGATTAAGATCTTTCCATATATAAGTTAGTGAATTAATATCTTTCCAAAACGTGATTGATTAGGGCCATAAATCATATTACCATACTTAAATTTAGATCTTTTCAAATCTTCATATGATTTAGTTGTTTTTATTCTCCTTTTAGTTAATCAAACCAATTTAAGAAAATTTATGTTTATGTTAACTTATCTTATTTATAGTAAACATGCATTTCTGATCATGCAACTTCTTTTGTCCTTTCACGCTGTACAATCATAATTATTGATGATTAAGTATTGCCTAATTTATTGCAATCAGATTTCAATTAAGTTCGGATTTGATCTCATGACCTTAAATGAAATTGAGTTAGCACTAAAAACAGAATATTTCCATACTACCTAATAGATGTCTCGAAAATATATAAAAGCAGCATATCTGACATTTTGAACGTCAAATGTTGATAGACGAGCTGGTTAAGACTCCAGACGAGTTTGATTGATGACTCGGGTTCGAGTCTCATCAAACTATTTTTTAACAGCTAACAATATACAGGCTTGTCAGGCCTGGTCTGGCCTGGCCCAATTTAAAGCAGGCCTGGCTCAGGCCCAGGCTGGGCTCTTTGGTTGGCTTTCCAGGCCAGGCCTGTTAAATTGACAGGCCGAACCAGTCCAGGCTAGGCCGATCAAAAGCAGGCCAGGATGGGCCGGCCTGTTTGACACCTTTACAATTAACCATGATTGGATATATGCATAGTGTGCGTACTTGTATGTATGTTGTCCAACACCGGAGCCATGGTATGCATACACGTATGCGTACTGTTTGGTTTTCTGAAAGTCCAGGAACCATGGTATCCATAGCCTTATGCGTACTGATCGGTTAGTGGAGTTCGGGAACTTAAGTATGCATACGGGAATGCGTAATAGCATAAAGTTCAAGTTCTGGAATTCTACTGACGTTGTGGTTTGCGTACCGGCATGTGTACCGGCGAACCTGAACTCAGCCAGAGCACTTTGGTATGAAAAATAGTATGCGTACATAAGCTGGTTAAATTTCTAAAATCTGTTTGATCATGAACTATACATTTAAATAACAAGGAACGAAATATTTTGCAAACCGTGGATATAATTTTCATGAAATGATTCAAGTGAATCAAAATCGTCTTTTCTTCAATTGTGTCTTGTATACTTCTATAAGAATATAAACAATTGAACAACTCCGTAACTAGTTTCATTTGAAGTCATTTAAAGTAGTTGTGAAAGAGATGAACCAGGTTGATATGAAAATGATCATATGGCTAACTTTGGTTAACTTAGTTGTTGAACCAACCTTGAGAATGTGTTTAGGTACGGTTATTCAAACCTAAATAAAAGCATATGTCAATTGTGTGTAACAAGCTAAGTATTCTATTTAACGGTTGAAAGATATTATCTTGAAACTAATCATGTTTTCATCTAACGGTGAATATTGAATGCTTTGTTACCAAGGTAACCTAGATTGCAAACCCTGATTTCAAAACTACATAAAGGAGAACTCTAGCAAGTGGGAAAACTAATTCCCACACCATGTAGACGTGATAGTGTGACTGCATGTGAAGGATGACTTTTAACAAGTCTTAATGAGTTATATAGTTTAAATTTAAGATTGAAGTGGGTGTAGCAGTAACACTCTTTATGAAAACTCACCTATCTGAATGAGGAAGTGGGGCCGCTTCCTATGAGAATATGATCTTTGATTCTTTAGAGCATTCGAGAAAACAGGATATGTCCAAGGCCAAATTAAACAAAACGACACGAGCTTGGAAGCAACCTTGGAGATATCATCCGTGGTTGTTATCGCGAATTACATCAAATGCTATCAGTTCAAGACATCGCGTTCATTGTCCCTAGCAAGTAGTTCTGGTAATATCTCACTAAGCAAAGGTTCAAGACCTCATGGACACCTCTGCTTAAAATGGTATTTATTACGTTTTTTATGTGATTTTGGTTTGATGGTTTTGATATTACTTTGGAACTTAGGACCTAAGGGTCACTAAGGGTTCACTAGTTCATGCTTTTTCACTTTGGTGAAAGAAACCTTTAGTCTCATGCGAGAAACTAAAGATGAAAGCTCTCTACACTATTATGATTTTTGCAATCCATAGTATGACCATGGGCTCAACACACTTTTGTGTAAGGGAGAGGATGTAGAAATGACTAGTATGATTTCAACACACGGACGATATGTATGTCTTTTCGGTCGCGTAATCGTGAGGTTGGGTTGTTGATTTACCGAGATCTATTTTTGTTTTTCATGTTTTATTGAAGTTTTCATTCATGTGGGGGATTGTTGGAAAACGATTAGTAGAAAATTGGTTTTAAAGTTTTTATAAAAAATAACAACTTATTGTTTTCTTTTGTGAATGAAACTTTTTAGTCCCACATCGGGGAGTTCCTCTTTTTAAGTTGTATTAGTCCATTATATAAAAAAATTCTCTACTTTTGTAAAATCAACGGAAAGGAGTTTCTCTATATTTTAGAGAGAGCCCCAAGGGAAAATATTTTTACATTATCTTCTTAAGCGTTCGCGATTTTCCTTAGGAGATTTTTTCGGAGTTGCCAAGCTCAAGTTGATCATATCTACTACATATGCTAGTAGTAGGTGTAGTAGGGTGTTTTATCCTGGAAATATCCGTCCTGTGAGGGCTATATCATCACTCTTGAGTGTAGCCGGGCGCTAATATCTTAAGGACAACATGTTGAACACGTGACTCACTCTGTTTTCAAAGTTTTACCTTGTTGTTGTGGAGATATGGATAGCTCGTCCGTTTCGTCAAATCGATATATCGCTTCCATTATAAAGTAGCCAAATATCAATAACTTTTACTTATTTGATTTTTCTTTTTTTTTTTTGATTATTGCACCCAACACCATGTAATGTCAAAGTCGAACAAAGTAGGGAAAACTTTTCTATTGTATGTTCTTATGTTCAATTATTCTCATTCAGTACAATAAATCCACTAATTCATGCAACTAATTAAGAATATATTCTATTCTTCTTTGGTAGGTGTCAGTTCTTTGATAGGTGTCAGAAAATTAGCTCATGACAGTGGTGTCAAGACTTATGATGTGCATGTTTGCGGTGGTATTTGAACGTGCATCTCCAAAAGCAAGGTGGATAGATGTAATTCCCACATTATCAAGACGTAAGTAGCTCCGACAGTGGATAGATGTAACTGTCAACATCTTAAGAATTCTAGATAACTCAGACCATATCTGTGCTTTCTTCGTGATAAGTTGGAAATCTAGGATGTGGTATAGTCGGTTGAGAGAGATTTTTGTAGGGAAATCTAGGTTCGGGGTACTCTCCCTACAAATAACGAAGTGAGCAAGAGAAGTTGTATTCGAGATAAACTCTTGTGAGAGTAGTTAAGCGTAAGAAGTGTCTCAGTAATTGAGAGAAACAACACCTGAGTGGAGTGAGTTCTTGCAAAGAGTGGGAGGATCAAATATCTAATAAGAGTGGTGTGAGTAATCGTGGGTCACCTAAATAGATAGGTTGGTACAGTCCAAATATAGAAAAGAAAGAAGCTTCCAAATTGATTTAGTTGTAAAGTTGTGGGAGTTTTTAAGAAGTAAAAAGGAACTAAACATATTAATTTCTAGCTCCTGCTTCAAAGGTTCTGCTCTCTTTTGCAGGTATGTTTTTAAGTTTCTCTTCCTGGGTTATATATATTTCTCTTGGCAATAGGCAGTGGTCTTCTATGTGATTCGCAAGTGGCTTTTTGATATTTAGGTTTCAAAATCTGTGTCTTCTTCTGCTGATCCTCTTTGTATGCTTAGAAATTTCTTTGTTTTAGTTTTACTTTTGTTTTTTATTTTTTGCTCTTTGTCAATTGTATTCGTCTAATATATTCTCTTTGACCGATAAAAAAAAAGAAATATATTTGTTGTTCGTATTGGTGTCATTTGTTCTTGAAATGCGTAATAGGAGTTCTTTCCAGCTCGATTTAGTCCTACTGTTGATAAATTATTTTAGTGAATAAGAAAAAATAACAAATTAAAGTAAGGATAAAAATCGCATGCATGTACTGTGTACAATCCTCTTAGATCAGATTGTACACTGTTTATAAGAATATTGATATTGGTTAACTAGAATTTGGAATGATCTCTTTGATTGAGTTTCTTTATTCGCTAGATTGGGTCACAACTAACATCGGCTTTGGTAAACTTGACTTTTATGTTATCATAGCGAACATCCGCTTCGGTAGATTTATGTTCCATGTTCCTTATTGGAAATTGAGCTTAGGTTTTTTGCTTTAAGTTACCTGGTAGTTGACAGACTCATGAGTGGAATCAGTTTTGATGCTGTTTGTTAAGTATTTCTCGGTTCTCGGGTGATAAAAAATTATGCTTCTCTTCAATATATCCCACGCTTTTATTAACTATAACTCATCTGACTTTGGTCATACCAGTTTGACTATAATTTTAAGTTTGATATTTTCGATTGTTATTGATAGCCCATAAACTAGGTTAGTAAGTCGCTAATTAAGTGAGGCAATGAGTTGATAATTAGTGACTCGATCACCACTATAAAAATTATGAACCGCCAGAGCCACCTAGTAAGAATAAATATTGTGACATCTATGTTGTCGATGGCTTGATCGGTCTCAAAACTTCTGATGAGGCGTGCAAGCTCTCTTGTTTACGCCTCATTAGTATCAGTAGAAAGAATCGCAGCATCTAGTAGAGTAGCGCCATATATCGTACTATTTTGAGAACAAAATTTTTATACCAAGAGAAGTAATCAGGCACAGAGATGATACTTCTCTGGCACTCTCATCTAGTGCCGATATTTTTGGCTTAGGGCTTCAATTCCGTCTATACTGTGTCAAACTCTTGTTTGGCCAAATTTGCGTGTTCACCATGAAAGCCGTTCTTTTTGTAATTCATTATATTCATGAAAATCTTAGATTACAACTAGAAACTTGTTTGTAGTCTCTATTGAATCAATACACGAGAATTGGTTGTTTTTTTGAATGATAAAAGCTTAAATGTGGAAAACATAATTATTCCCTTTTGTTAACCGTCTGTCAAAGGAAAACTTCTTCCTTTTTCTTTTGTTTAATTAGTTCATCATGTTAGAGCTATGACTACACAATGAAAACCTCTGTGTAGTCTTTCATAGGTTTTCTCTGTGGGTTTTATTGATTGAGAAACCATGTAACTCTATGTTTCAATTCATCCCATGATTTACTGATTAAACCCCCGATATGGTTCGATTGACTGCAAATTTCTAAAAGATTGAAATTTATCACAAGATAAAGACATAGTTTTAAAAAGCTGTACATCCTTATTCTTTCTTTCATCTACTACTGGTAGAAAAAGCTGTACATCCTTATTCTCTTATTAAATCTTCTCTTTCGATCAAAAGAAAAAAGAAGTTTTAAAATAGTTAGAATAGGTGAATAGGTGAATCGTTTATATATTTGGACCGGTTATAGCTCTATTCAACTCACTAAATCCCTATTAACTCGCAAACGTATTTTGGACTATGATTTGGGCTATGGTTAATAAATGAAGATATATTGTGGGTTTATATAATATGAGTTATGGTTAATAAAAGTGTGGGCTATGTTGAAACATAGCCAAAAATTACAGCTCATATTTTGTTTATTTTTAACGTTATTTAGTTTTTACTCAGGTTGTTCCTAGCTTCCTACTAAAGTGAGTCTATTGTAAAGAGTGAGTTTGTTTAGGATCAATATTTATTAGTGAACTTCCTTTCTTTGTCCAGACATGGACTTTAGCAGACGAGGAGAGTCTTAATCTTGATATTTATGGGCAGCTTCAAGGTATTTTCGGATCTTCTGGTACTTAACTAATTTGTAGTCCGCTTTCTACTCCATTGTAGGTAGTCTTTGATTAATTCATTATGGAGATCCAATAATTTAGCTTATTGCATGTTGATGCCAAAAATATAAATATTAAGAATCAGGAAACTCCTTTTTGATAAATTAAAACAACATCCCTCGGGAAAATATAGAGATTTTGCTTTTTTACTAGATATTCAATTCAGCGCATTTGCTTACCCTTGGAAGAATTGGGCTATTTTCGTAGTGTGCTCCAAAGAGTCTTAACTTTTATAGAAAATATAGGGTTTGTAAAAATATAAATAAAAAAGTATGAGATACAATTGTGAAACTTCCTTGTTCTTGATATGGGTTATTGATTTTCTAAGTAGGTGAATTGACTACATCTATTGAGTTGTCTCTTAAAGAGGAAAAAAATCTATGGGAAATTTGAAAGTTTTATTGAAGAAGCTTATCGGAAGTAAGGAAAAAACAACAACCACAACACAAAGTAAAAGAAGGTGAATAAAAAAATACGGAAGACTACAAACGGAAACCCCAAATAAAAAGACTTCTAGTAGATTTTAGCATCAAATTAAGCTCAACCTCCAGACTATCCTATTATTCTTTGTCTCATTGTAATATTGGGGTTTTGACTACACCTAAGTTGCCTTCACTGGTATTAAGGAAATAGGGGTGCCGTGATCAATCTAGGGTATCTGGTTCATGAAGTATTTACAGTATGGAAAGTTAAAGTCCTGTAATATATCAAGGCAGAAAGTTCTAGTAGGTAATCTTGTCTTCCTTAGTTTAAGTCAAAAATATAGGACCACCACCACACGACCTGTGTGTGGGATTCATATTTGTTCTACTAATAAATATTGATACATTCACAACTAGAATGGTGAGAGAGGACAATTAGTTGTTCTGGGCGGCAGGCTTGTGTAGCAAGTTGAGAAAAGAAAGAACAATAGACTACACCTAAATAATCGGTTAAGGTGTTTTACGTGAGACTTTTCATTTATCGGCCAGACTGTTTTTACTTTGTGTTTACTTGCACCCTAACTTGACTTTTTTTCATTTTTATTTTTCTTAATTCACGTGCTTAAGTAATAAAGAATAAAGATATTCAAGAGATCTATATACATACATCTGGAATATGGGGACCAGGGATATATGTTTCGCAAAAATGGGGCTGGCCATGTGCGTTAAAACATTAAGAAAACAATGCTCCGAAGAGATGGTAAGGGTTAGAGGTGTCTAGAGGCCATGCTAGTAAGGGTTTTATATTCAAAAATATTTGACGCTTTTTTTTTTTTTTTTCTTGTTTGTTTCTAACCCTGAGCATTGGCGTGTTCCGGTGAAAAGAATCAAATACTAGCTTATTTTATTTCCAACTTAACAATTGTCATATTTATGGTGTCTCCCATGGTCTTTGTCTGTATTTATATTTCTAGGCGATAATATTTAAATAATAGCTCATTTTTTTCCACTAGAAAAAAATTCTAGGAAGAAGCCAACATCCTCAAAGGCTTTCTCATCTTCATGTTATGCCTCTTTATGGGGTAGTGTTAGATGCCCTAGACGGGCAGCTAAAAATGGTAACTGAGTTCTTGGCTAACGGCTCAATCAGATATGCTTTAGAGTGCAGGGAAGGTAATTTGTTTAGATAATTATCTTTAGAGTTAATTAGTATTTGGGTCGTGGATTTTGGTACCTCTTTGAGTTTGGGTCTTAAGTTTTCCGTTTTAGTGTTTGGGTCGTTGACCCGTTAGTCAAACTAGTCAACTAACGATTTAGGTCAAACTGTTAGGTGTTTAGTGTGCTGTTAGTGTTAATCGGATTTCAAGTGATTTTCTTTTACTTGTCTTTACACACATTTAGTAGGCGTCAAAATTGGGGTGAAGGCGTCTTTGTTCTTGATTTCTAACCTTCTACGTGTTCTCTTTACCTGAAGCTAATTGGAAACAACCCATTAATCCTCATCATACCAGATTTCCGTAGAATTCACTAATCTCGGCAATATAAATCTCTCATTAATAACTTGCAGCCAATCTCCCTACACAATAAATCCAACAATGCAATCGGAATGGATTTCTTCTCTTCCTATTCAATTTTTCTAACACCCATTTCTAATCCCTCTAGTACCACCCTAAAAACAAACCCGCCACTCTGTTCTAATGAGGAACTCAGAATTGAAATGAGGAAATGGTTACCCGCCATCTTGATTTCTCACGGATGATAATCTCATCTTTGTAACAGATTATGTAGTGTTGGAGTTGGTATTGGTGGTGGTAGAGGAGTAGTGCTCTCCTTCCGTTAAACTTGTAATGGTGGTGGTGGTGACTGGTGATGAAATAAATTTTACGGAATTGGTTGTTGTGGTTGACTCATCAATCAATCAACTCCTTCATTGATTAGTTTCTGTACACACAAAAAAACAATGATTGAATAAGTTTTGATAAAAATCAAAAGATGATTAAATTCTCGTATCTAAGGTGTTTTCTTCTTGAATCTTGGTTTGCTTTTTGTTTCACGCTTCTGGATTCTTCTTATAGATCTAGGCCCGTTTAATTAAAGGAGATTTGCCGATTGCAAAATGTGTAAATAATAAACCTAACGGCTGTTAGTTTTATTACCTGCTTGACCATAAAGCCTGGTTGACTAACGTGGTCAACGACCCAAACACTAAAAAAATGGACAAACTTAGGACCCAACTCAAAGAGGTACCAAAATTCACGACCCAAATACTAATTAACTCTTATCTTTATAGGCTAGGAGGCTAGTTTATCATATGTTGATCTTATAATTTATTTATTTTTAGTGTTCGAGAACCCTTGAGAGAAAATGTAGTGATCTACACTACAATTGACAACGATAACTAAATCTTCGGGATCTACACCGATGTTTGAGATAAAAACCTCGAGAGGCTGAGAAACAAAAGCGATTATTCTTCTCCCTTTGACAAAGAAGTTCGATTCAATACAAACGGGGTTACAAAGGCACATGTGCAACTACACGATTCTATCTACTACACCCTAAAGAGAGCACATGTGTCTGTCATTGAGAATTTGCTAACTACACCCATCAATCCCAGGTGCCCTTAACATAGGACATGACAAATTCACCCCTTCTGACTTACTTGTCCTCAAGTATAAATTTAGGAAGCGAGATGTGATGAAAGTTTGTGTCTTCCCAACAACAATCACCCTGGCTGACATGAGACCATTGAACCGGAAGTTGGGAAACTTGTTGTGACCCTTGATGACTCCGACACGAGAATCTATGACCGCAACTTTGGCTTAACCTTTATCATTCCATCTACGTAAAGTGACTGACAAGCATGTTTGTGGAGTAACTTTGACCCACCTTCGCTTTAAGTGAGACACATGGAAGATTGGATGAATAAGAGAAGTAGGAGGAAGTTGAAGTTTATAAGCTACTTGTCGATACGTTGCGGTACTTTGGTAAGGGCCAAATAACTTTGCCGACAATTAAAGGTTCTTGCTGATTGGACTGAAATATGGCGATAAGGTTGCAGGCGCAAGTAAACCCAGTCTCCAACTTAGAAGGATCGTTCAACTCGCTTCTTGTCAGCTAATTGCTTGATGCGGTGCTGATCTTCAAGTACATTATGCTGCAACACTTCTGATAACACCTTGCGCTGGTGCAGGTAGTCTTCCACAGTGGAGTTACCAATTGTAGAACAAGAATGCAACCCAAGGCGAGGAGGGTCATGGCCGTCAAGGCTTGAAAGGGTGTCATCCCGAGGCTTGAGTGGTATGTGGTATTAAACCACCATTCGCTAGAGAAAGCCAAGAGGCCCATTTTACGGGTTGATAATCGCACATACATCGGAGATATGACTCTAGACAAGCATTGGTACGTTCAACCGCGTCGGTTTGCGGATGGTACGATGTACTAAGATGTAGTAGAAAGTACCAAGCGGCTTTGAACAATGCACGCCGAAAGTACTTGGAAATATAACATCTCTGTCAGAGACTATTGTCTCTGGTACCCCATGAAGCTTAATATAGAGTCTATGAAAACTCTAGCTACAGACTGTGCAGTATAAGGGTGACTTAAAGCCACAAAATGTCTATATTTAGTGAAGCGATCAACAATAACCGAAATTACCTCTCTACCCTCCGATTTTTGGCGGGCCAAGAATGAAATCCATGCCAAATGTTTCCAAGATCAGTGCAGGTACAGACAGGGTTGGATAAGCGGATGGTGGAGTGTGTTCTGCCTTTGTTCTGGCGCAAACATCGCATTCTTGAATGAAGGTGACTAAGTCCTTCTTCATGCTACCCAATAAAAATAAGCTTTGGCACGTTGATAGCAAGCTTGCATCGCCTGGGGTGACCACTAATGTAGTTGAAGAGTGGATAGTCATTGCTAAGACTTTCGGCGAGCCCCACCCAATAGAGCCGTGTAGATTTTGCCATGCAGCTAAGCATGCCTTGAGAATAGGTATAGCCATCCTTATGCACCTGGGAGTAAAGCAACTTGGGAATCAGTGTTTGCGCTAACTTGTCCGCTTTATAACTGGATTGAACTTCCTCAAGCCATCTTGGCTGAATTGCGGTCATTGATGAACAAGATGCCCTGGATAAGGCGTCCGCTACTTTATTCTATGACCCCTTCTTGTAATTAAGTATATACTCAAACCCAAGAAACTTGGTAAGCCATTTCTGCTGGAACATAGTGTGTAGCCGTTGATCCATAAAGTACTTAAGGTCTGTGAAGATTTTGAAGTGAGAACCAAACAATAATGAACGAAAATGATTTACCGCCATCACAATACTCATCAACTCCTTCTCTTAGGTGGATAGTGCACTGTAGCGAAGCCCCATAGCTTTCCTGAAAAAAGCAATGGGTCTCCCTGATTGCATCAAGACTGCACCCACACCGCTATCACTAGCATCAGTCTTTACCTCAAACTCCTTAGTGAAATCAGGTAAGATGAGAAACTGGAGTTGTAGTTACCACCCTCTTCAATTTGTTCAAAAGCTGATTCAAGAGAACTAAAGACCAAGAAAAATTGTTCTTCTTCAACAACGTAGTTAAGGATTGACAAATAAGGTCGTAATCCTTCACAAATTTGCGTAGTACCAGTTAGACCTAAGAACCCACACAAGCCTTAGAGTGTTGTAGGTCTTGGCTAATTCGGCTTACATTCGATTTTTGCTTTGTCACCACGACTCCTTCACCACTAATAATATGACCTAGGTATTCTAGTTGGTCTTTGACCAAGCGCATTTCTGCGCTTAGCCAGGAGTGAATGTTTTTGTAGAATAACTAATGTAAAGTACAAAGTGTGTATGCGGTGAGAGGCTAAGTCGTGGCTATAGACTAATATGTCATCGAAAAAAACAAGAATGAATTTCTTGCAGTAGGGTTTGAAAATGTCATTCATGAGTGATTGGAAGGTGTAGGGGCATTAGTAAGCCCAAAAGGCATGACACGAAATTCAAAATGGCCATGTTGTGTACGGAAAGCGGTTTACGCACATCCGATGGGTGTACTTTCGAACTGGGTGATAACCATATCGAAGGTCAATCTTAGAAAAATATGTAGAGCGAGTGCTTCTCAAAGTAACTCATCGATAATGGGTATTGGGTACTTATCTTTGGTAATGGAGTTGAGCTTGCGGTAGTCGATGCGAAACTCAATGTCCATCCTTTTTCTTGACCAACAACAGGAGAAGAGAACGGGTTGTGGCTATCTTGAATGAGCCCGGTGGTGAGAATTTCTTCAAAGAGTTTCTCATGATCGCTACGTACAAAGGGTACCTGTAAGGCCTCTGTTTCGGTGGAGTTGAGTTTGGCACTAAGGGAATGTGATGATCCTGTGCTCCGCCTCAGTGGAAGTGAGGTTGGCGGTTGAAAGATAGAGAGAACTGGTCAAGACTTTGTGATTGGAGCCATGATGTCGTTGATGAAGTCATGAGCCGAGATGGACGATAATTGACCAAACAAAATTTGGTCACCTTTGCGAAAAGCTTCTTAAAATTTCTTTCGACATGAGAGAGATGCTAACCTTTTCCTCCCGTGACCAATTAACTCAATATCCAGGTGACTTTATGTTTAAATTGAATGGTAAGCTTCTTGAAATCAAAAAGCATTGGGCTCAGTTCACGCATCCCCAGTCTGCATCAGAACCATATCATGACCTCTAAGTCAAGAAGGTGCAAATCATGAAAAAGTGTGACCCTCGCATATCCCAGTAAACCTTGGACACTTAGCTTGACTCAGCAGTTTGTTTCCATCGGCTACTGTAACCTGCAATGTTTGGCATGGAAGTATAGTGCAACCACTTCGTTTGGCAGTAGAGGGATCAAGAAAACTGTGGGACTATCGAATAGAATAGTCAATCCATGAGTCTTCACCTGTCCTTTGATCTTAATGGTAGAGTGAGAGATGTTAGAGCTAAGGCATGGACGGATATTTCCATTTCCTCGTCGATTCCACAATAGTTGGACTAGAGCAAAACATCCCTTTCCCCGGATTGTAGTCCTTCCTCTTCATACCTTACTATCATATAAAATTGCTTCTTTCGAGCCCAGTCATGACCTTTTGTCCGGGTTCATCCATTGTAGCATAGCCCCTTTTCCCTCTTGGCACGCATTTCTCATATGTAAGCTTCTTGTTGTTTGCATTTTTGGGCTGGTGGAAGGGGCTGGTACGATTGGTACGGTGGTGATGGAGTAAAATGTGATGTTTGGTTTAGGAAGCGTTAATGGCTTACCCTCATGCTTGTCGAGGTGGAGAACCGTGGCCGAAGTTTTTCAGCCATCAAGGATCTGATCTTTTCTTCTAGCCGGAAAGATAGCTTGTTGTAGGTAGTAGGGTTAAACATTTGCGCTACTAACCTAATATCTTCTTTGAGGCCACTAATAAAGCTATGTATGAAATCTCTTCCGAGAGAGATGGATTCTTAGCTAACATCAAAGCTTTCAATTCTTGAATTGTTCTTGGTAATCTAAACTCTAGTTGTTTGATCAAGTTTGTTAAATTCCTATATTATTATCATGGCCTAAGTCTTGGAACCTAGTACATACATCTATAATGAAATCCTCTCAATACAAAAATACCCTTACTGTTTGGTAATCCACGAAACCCAGAGACATCCGCTTTACCCTCCAAGTACAAAGTGTCCATGTACCTTACATTCATCGTTCATGTGATGTAAAAAGAAGTATTTCTTGCATTTACGGATCCAAGCTCTAGGGTTAGTACCATCAAAATGTGGGAAATCAACCTTAGGTCTAAATAGCATGGCCAGATCCTCACATGTGTGATGATCTTGAATGAATCTCTGAGGATTAAGATGTTGATAACCACGGAATGGATTGCTAGAGCCACGGTCGGCAGTTCCCTACTTCCCAAGGATGATTAGGGTCACCTACATGAGGTTGATTCTGGTGAAAGACGGATTTATCAAGAAGAAATTTGCAACCACGGTCTATAGAGGTTTGTGCGGACGAAGAAGATGCACGGTTGATTATCGATATCGGCCTTCATCTTGACATATCCCCTAACTTCATCTCTCAATTCCTGCAAATCCAAGCTCAATTGCTTGGTGGAATCATCAAAATGTTTTAATGCGGTGCCATCATCCATATTGGTGCCTAGGAAAGACCTTATACGATACCACTTGCCAGTGCTCTACACTACAATTGACAACGATAACTAAATCTTCAGGATCTACACTGATGATTCAGAGATAAAAACCTCAGAGAGGCAGAGAAACAAAGGCGGTGTTCTTCTCCTTTCAACAAAAGAAGTTCGATTCAATACAAATAGGGTTAGAAAGGCACATGTGCGAAGTACGATTCTATCTACTACACCCTAAAGAGAGCACATGTGCCTGTTACACAGAATTTGATAACTACACCCATCAATCCCAGGTGCCCTTAACATGGGACATGACAGAAAACAACAGATCAAAATAGCACCTTTAGAATGACACTATGACACTGTATAAAGTTGTGATACAATTGAACTTTGAGGCAATTGAACTTTGATGCTTTGTAATAATACTATGACACTGTATAACAATACGAAAACATCTTGTTTTACATGTTGTTATAGCTACGGATCTTCAAAAACTGTGATGCTGAATTGAACACCTTTAGAATCACGGAGTTCTTGGAAGTGACGAAGATTTCGAGTCATGTTAGAGAAGCCAAGGAGATCAAGCATTTGGATGAGAAGTTACAAAGTTTATTTATTTTTGTAATCCATATGTATTGATAGTTTTATCACAAAATTGACAAAGGGGAGATTGGTAGAGCATTTCTTTGGTCAACTCTCGCAAGCGTTTCTATCTAAATCTTGTTGTCAAATTTAGTTGTCAAAACTATGAGTCTTGATTTCTAGTCTACTTATAGTTAAGTCTCGGATTAGGATAGATTGTGTAGTTGAACTCATACTTCACCGGCGTTGTCGATTGAAGACGAGAACTACGGGAGAGCTTGTGGAACTTCATTAAAAAAGGTATGTGAAGACTTGAACTCATCTATCACTCGGAAAGTCTATTTCTACTCAATCTCCATTTTGAGGAAAAAGTCGTATAACTATATAGTTTTCGTTTATACACTTTTGATATTTCGAGCCGAGTTTAACTCGCTACATATTTCTCTAAATGTGTGTTGGTAATATTTTCTTCAACCAAGTTCATCCTATGATTCTTGACGAAAGTCAAAAGATGATCATGTGAAAATGCCCGTAACATCTTACATGATTTGTGTGAGACGGTAATTTGATGTAGACTCGGAATGTTTCGTATTGATCATTAGACCACTTGAAAATTTCTTTGAATCTAATAGTTTGTGAAACTGATTATTCCCATCTTGAGAATGTTTAAATGATTGAAATGGGAGTTTAGAACAATTAACTAGAGGTGTCAAAAGGCAGGGCCAAGCCCAAGCTTGGTCTCGCCTGGCCCGTATCTCCAAAAAGCCCGATCTGGCCCGTGGTGTGTCGGCCGAGGCCGAGGCTCAATGCTGAGCCCAAGCCGGGATCGAATTTTTCGGCCTTTTAGCACATTATGGCCGGGCTTGCATTAGCCCTGAACTGTATAGCATCGCCAAGATAGGACTTGCGTCGGCACGTATATGTATAAGAAGTGTATTTAGTATACAAAAATGTTCGAAGGTGAGGTCGAACCCATGTTCGACGACTTTAATTCTGGGCGTTCGGTAGTACTGATCTATGTGGTATCGCATGCCTACTATTCACATTGATTTATGTGTAAGGTTAGTGATTTCAGTTTCTTAAATAGACATTTCAATTAGTTACTTAAATTATTTGAATTAGCTATTTTATATATATATATTCATAAGTGATTGATTAAGATCTTTCCATATATAAGTTAGTGAATTAATATCTTTCCAAACGTAATTGATTAGGGCCATAAATCATATTACCATACTTAAATTTAGATCTTTTCAAATCTTATTATGATTTAGTTGTTTTTATTCTCCTTTTAGTTAATCAAAACCAATTTAAGAAAATTTATGTTTATGTTAACTTATCTTATTTATAGTAAACATGCATTTAAGATCATGCAACTTCTTTTGTCCTTTCACATTTGTACAATCATAATTATTGATGATTAAGTATTGCCTAATTTATTGCAATCCAGTTTCAATTAAGTTGATTTGATCTCATGACCTTAAATGAAATTGAGTTAGCACTAAAAAGAATATTTCCATACTACCTAATAGATGTCTCGAAAATATATAAAAGCAGCATATGTGACATTTGAGCGTCAAATGTTGATAGGCAGCTGGTTAAGACTCAGACGAGTTTGATTGATGACTCGGAGCCCGGAGTCTTGATAAGCAC
>JAJJWW010015113.1:0-55391 GCA_023531295.1 Papaver armeniacum
TACATTCAACTCTGGAGCTTATGAAAAACTTACTAGTAGGTGGTTGAATTTCAAGGGAGCCGTCGTCTTCCTCCTCCGATACCTTCTTCCTCTTTTTCGAGCCCTTTGTTTCTATACCAATAGCAGCACTAGAACCTGCACCATCTCCACTTCTCCTTTTATTCTTCCTATAATTAAAATAATAATTGTAATGTTTATCACAGTATCATCTAGTCATAGGAACACTATGATCATCAGCAGCAGCACCATGACCCATCCTTAAATTCTTGCATCTCCAGGAACCATTATTGTGGCGACATAAGTGATCATCTGGAAGCGGAAGCTTATTCTTCTTCAACAACTCAATCTCCTCCATCTTCTTCTTGGGTAGACAATTACTCTTGATTAAAGTTATCAGAGAAGGATTCTGTGTATAAAAATCTGTGAAATCTTTGTAATGTTTATCACAGTTCTGTAGTTTATTATCACCACTAACATTCATGCAATTCACAGTTTTCCCATCGTTTTTTATTCTGCAGATCTTTTCAACACCACCACCACAACCAGCTTCCTGATGAGCCGCCTCCATTGAAAAAAAGAGAGCCCTAATTTTGCCCTGAAGTGAAATCAGATCTGATCACTGTTCTAAGTAAATCTACAAGACATTTCATTAAAGAAGTCTCTCTCTCAAGGAATGTTGGGTAGGTGGGGTTTTCTCACTTTTGTGGTTTCTCTATTATTATATTATGGATAGAAGCCTACAAGGTCCTAGCAGGGACATTTTAGTCATAAGGTTTTGAATTATTTTTGAGGCTGTAAGAAAATTTTACTATCTACTGTTCTAATAATAATCAACAACATAGCTTATTTTTTTCTTTTGAAGCATAAGTTTTATTAAGATTAGGAAGAAATTACACGGGGTACTTTGTACCAATAGAGTCTGCCATTACAATAGGACTAATGTATATTGGTGTTATATGATCCAGATGGTTTGCTGAAGCACTGTCATCCACCGCTTTGTTTGCTAGCCCATCTGCCGCCTGATTTCCTTCCTTGTAATTGTGGTTTATGGTGCAATGTGGAATTTGGGCCATTCTAGTTTTGATTTCTGCTATCTTATTGATTAAGTGCCAAGGTGGTTCGGTTGTTGAGTTTAAAAAACGCAGGAGGTTTTCTGAATCCGTTTCGAATTGTACCTTTGTCCATTATCGATCTGTAGCCGTTCTTGTCACGATAAGCATGGACCAAGTTTCGGCGGTGAGGGCGGTTGTTATCCCGAGAGGTTGTGCGATGGCTAAGATTGTGATGGCTTCATCGTTTCTATAGATGATACCCAATCCTGCAAGACCCGGACAACCTCTAGCGTGGGATCCTATGCGTAGGGTTTGTAAATAGGTCCATGCCTGGTAGTACCGGTAGGAGTTTTTTCTGAGCCCATGTATACTCTTGCTGAAGTTTGATAGCCATTTGCATTATGTTTGTTGGGTTTGGTTGCTTTTGGTTGTATACCACATCATTTATGGCTAACCAAAGAGACCATAATAGAAAGCAAAAAGATGTAGTGGCTTCATTTCGATTTTTTGTTTGACGGTTTACGGCTATCGGAATGCGTTGGAATGTGTTCTATGAAGTGGATAATCGGGTGAGTAGGAGGTTCCACGCATCTGTAGCGATCAGACAATGAAGAAGGATGTGTAATGTTGTTTCAGGATCTGACTTGCATTGGGGACAAATGTTTGAGTTGGTAAGGTGAATCCGGTTAAGGATTTTGAGGGTTGGTAACCCCTCGTTAAGTGATTTCCACAAGAAAAGCTATATTTTTGGTGGACAGGTGTTGATGGTGGTTTTTAGACAAGGGGTAAAATCGTAAAACCCCATGACCTAGTGTTACCCGCAACACATTGAATAAGAGCATTTAACTCAGGTGTAAATAATTAATAGGGGTATTTTTTCAAAATACCGATTAGGTTTTCAACCACGTAACCCTAATTCCAAAACTAAGCCGCACCTCGCGCACCATGGCAACAATGCCAAACCAAGCCGCATATCGCGCACCATGGCAACAATGCCAAACCAAGCCGCATATCGCGCACCATGGCAACAATGCCAAACCAAGCCGCATACTGCGCACCATGGCAACAATGCCAAACCAAGCCGCATACTGCGCACCATGGCAACAATGCCAAACCAAGCCGCATATTGCGCACCATGGCAACCATGCCAAACCAAGTCGCATACTGCGCACCATGGCAACAATGCCAAACTAAGCCGCATATCGCGCACCATGGCAACAATGCCAAACTAAGCCGCATATCTGCGCACCATGGCAACAATGCTAAAACCAAGTCGCATACTGCGCACCATGGCAACAATGCCAAACAAAGCCGCATACTGCGCACCATGGCAACCATGCCAAACCAATCCGCATACTGCGCACCATGGCAACAATGCCAAACCAAGCCGCATACTGTGCACCATGGCAACCATGCCAAACCAAGCCGCACTCGCGCACCATGGCAACCATGCCAAAACAAGCCGCATCCGCGCACCATGGTAACCATGCCAAACCAAGCCGCACTCGCGCACCATGGCAACCATGCCAAAACAAGCCGCATACTGCGCGCCATGGCAACCATGCCAAACCAAGCCGCATACTGCGCACCATGGCAACAACGCTAAATTCCAAGCCGCTATGCCTTTGGCCCACGCCAAACATAGCGCCCTAGGCTTGCAAGACTTGCAACTAGGTCAACATGGCCGCATGTGCCATTGGCACATGCCAACACATGCCGCAAGCCATATTTCCAAGCCGCACCCTGCGCACCATGGCAACAACGCCAAATTCCAAGCCGCTATGCCTTGGGCCCACACCCAACATAGCGCCCTAGGCTTGCAAGACTTGCAACTAGGTCAACATGGCCACATGTGCCATTGGCACATGCCAACACATGCCGCAAGCCATATTTCCAAGCCGCACCCTGCGCACCATGGCAACAACGCCAAATTCCAAGCCGCTATGCCTTGGGCCCATGCCCAACATAGCTCCCTAGGTTTGCAAGACTTGCAACTAGGTCAACATGGCCGCACGTGCCATTGTCACATGCCAACATGTGCCGCAAGCCATATTTCTAAGCCTCTATGCCTTTGGCCTACGCCAAACATAGCTCCCTAGGCTTGCAAGACTTGCAACTAGGTCAACATGGCCGCACGTGCCATTGGCACATGCCAACACGTGTCGCAAACCATACTTCCAAGCCGCTATGCCTTTGGCCCACGCCAAACATAGCGCCCTAGGCTTGCAAAACATGCAACTAGGTCAACATGGCCGTACGCGCCAATGGCACATGCCAACATGCCCGCTAGCTAGTTTCCCTAGCAAAATCACGGCCCTAACGGCCATGCATGCCATTGGCACATGCCACCATGCTCGCTAGCTAGTTTCCCTAGCGAAATCACGGCCCTAACGGCCACGCATGCCATTGGCACATGCCAACATGCTCGCTAGCTAGTTTCCCTATCGTGTCACGGCCCTAACGGTCATGCATGCCATTGGCACATGCCAACATGCTCGCTAGCTAGTTTCCCTAGCGAAATCACGGCCCTGACGGCCACGCATGCCATTGGCACACGCCAACATGCTCGCTAGCTAGTTTCCCTATCACGTCACGGCCCTAACGGCCATGCATGCCAACATATTCTTAAAATGAAGGCCGAACGAGATACCTACAGAAAGAGTTACAGATCCATCAAAAGAAATGTAAGATTTTATTTTCTTTTATTAAACACAAATCACTTTAAATTGAGATCAGTATTATGATCTTACAAATTTGTTGAGAGGAAATATCATAATGCTGATCTTGGTTCAGACTGTTTGAGTCTACACCCCCACCCCATTCCCATACAAAATCCCTTTTCAACCCGGGATCCATTGGTGATTTATTGACCCTGATTCAATGAATTTAAGAATAAAGAAAAAATATTAATTTTTCAGCACTAAAAAGCAAAAATCAAATTAAGGTAGAAATTAAAGAACCAGTTCAACACTTGAAAGAAAAACTATTAAACTTTTGAAAGGATATATCAAAGACAGGGTTATCAAAACAAACACCTTTTTCACTTCCTCAGCTTCTTCTAATTCACCCTGAAGCGTAAACCAGTTTTTGACAGAGAATATGAGAGTAGTGAAAGATGCGAACAAAGTGATGATGAGATTTTAGAAGAGGAAAACCGAGTTCAGATCCAAGATGAAGAAGAAGAGAGGCGGCGTAGAAACCCTCTTAGGAATTTCAAAGGAAAAAAAAGTAAACAAGTGAAGACTGAAAACCTAAAAGAGAGACTCTAACCTTATATACTACATTTACTTACACCTCTTTTACTTCAGATTTTCATTGTGCCTTCGGCTAAGAAAGGATTAACATAGTTTCTAGTTACTTCAGTGCTTCGAAAATGGTTGTGATGATGGGGCTTTTGGTTTTGCTGCATGGATGGTGACAAAAAATGTCTTGTTGAATTTCACAAATATGGGCAGTCAGCATCACTGTTAGAAAGCCTTCTCCAATCCATCCAGAGGACAATAAAATGTTTCTTTGATCTTCATGGATGTCACTATTTTATAGGTGACAATAAAATGTTTGAGAAAATACGAAGTATACTCTTAAAGGACGTGCAAACTAAAATGTTAAAGCAAATACATAGGAAGTGAAGTGCAGACAAGGTGTGAGAACGAATGACTTCATAAAAATAGGTATTGGCATATTACCCATACCATTGAACTTTATTTCCTTTCAAACAAGAATCGAAAAATTGTCAAGAGTACAGTAACTAAAGATGCGATTAACAAGAGTCAAATGTACAATTCATATAAAATGACTCAATGCAGATTAAAGTGTGAAGAACAATCAGTGTGCGCTGCCATCAGATACCAAACTCTCATCTGGAGGTTATTGGCCCCCCCACAAGATCTTAAGACGGATTAAAGCAGCTTTTCAATCTCTGGTGCCCCATGGATGAGGACTATTAACAATTAGGCGTTGCAATAAAAGTATAACAGCCTTGTTATCTGCTCCTGAATAGCTACCTGGTTGCCTTCAGCAAATAGCTAGAGGAAGGCGAAGGAGGAATAGCGTGTGTGGTTGTTGGGATAACGTAACTGATTCACAGCCGCATTTAAGAAGAGGTGTCGACTTTCTGTGTCCAGGTCCCCTAAAAGAGTTCGGAGAATATCCATCGCATAATCTACCAAGAAGATATCCATTGCACAGTACAGTGGCGGAACCAGAAAATGAATGTAGGGGTGGCTCTAAAACAAATTGGCTTGACTTGGGCTGGCTTAAGCCTATTGTTTAGGCTTGATTTTTTGTAACCAAAAGCAACTGCACTACAAAACGAAAGCTTTTTTTGGACTTAGGGCTGGCTTAAGCCAGCCCTAGTCACAACATAGATCCGCCCCTGGCACAGTATGTGCCGTCTGTGATGAAGTTGATGTCATGGTCTGTAGTTGCTGGATAGCCTGCATGCCAACATAAAGAACAAGAGAATTTATGAATGGTACGTTTTACCCTGTCCCAGCCCTGAGAATGACGGTTGCTTTATCTTCTGAAACTCATCAATATCTCTCTTCATCCGTTTTGCTTTAGCTTTAACGGCAGTATCAACATCAGAGAAAATGCATGGTAATTGGCTTATTTCAGCGAACAAATAAATCTTCAAGTTTGGGGTGGAAGGATCTGGTAGCCTTATGTACATTCCACATCTGTATGCAGTTTGGCGGGATGACATCCCAGAAGCTGAAATGAGCGAAGGAACTCTGGAAAATCAGAAGAAGCAACAGCAGAACACGCCAAATGCCTTTACCTAAGAAGTAAATAGGATCACCAAGCTGAGCTTTTCCAGCATTTCTCAGTATGGCTTCATAAACTTAGCCATATATATCTACATGGAAGGGACTGTGCCGAAGCCAAATATGATGCTCATGAACAAAATAAATTGACTTGATGTGTGGTGGTGTTACGCGGAATACCCAAAATTGTTCAAGTTAAGAACGATCGCTGAAGTGGAATGAGATTTATAGAAGGGAAAATTGGAAATATGTCCCGTTTTCACTAATTTGTTTGGGGATCTATCCGGAAAAAATTAAGAAATCTATCCTAGAGAGAGAAAAAAACTGTTAGATAGCAATTGTGTAGTGTTACAGTGTGTTCGTTTCGCATTTTTACCCTTATCCTTTGTACGAGAAGAATGGATATCTTCTCTGCAAAGAAAGAGATCAAGAGAATCTTATCGATAGAGAGATTGGGGATGATTACGTATGATTGAAGGAAGAAGAAGTTGAATCTCAGAGACGCTGGGGTTTTTTCATCATCAAAGTACCGAAAGCTTCTCAAATCAAGACCATGGGAATTCAAAACAGGTAAGATCTTCCAACCCAGTTCCAAGTTCGTTGTATATCCAATTCAAGGTTTATGAAATTGATTTTTGGGGTTTTGAGATCTGAGGATTTTGTTCCAAGCATGAGATTTATGGGTTAAATATCATTACTATTTATCTTTAATTAATTGTTACCTGTAATTAGGTTGTAGACATAGATAATAGCCTAAGGTAAAGGTACCATTAAAAAAACTTTCAGTATGATTATTTCTCCTGACATTTGCTTGATTGGTTTACATTTATACTATTATTGGGTGTCGCACAAAGATATGCATATATACAGTCAATTTCTTGTTTTGATGCTACTAGCCTACTAGTACTATTAGTCTCTGTTACATTACCTGAGCACATATTGTCCTTGTAGATTCATCATCATGATGTTCATCATCACAAACTCATATAACCAAGTCAGATGCACTTGGTGTGAATGATCAAAGAATTTTGTCAGAGGTGGTATTGGTGGCTACTCACGTACTGGGGGTTTCAGTGGTGCTCTAGGAGATGTTGATGCAGCTGTTGAAGTTGGTGGCGCTGGGGGTGTTGGTGGTAACGGGGTTATTGGTGGTGTAGGCTTAGGTGATGCAGCAGGCAGGCTTGGTGGTCTCTGTGGTTGCAGTGGTCTTGGTGGACTAGGCAGTTTCTAGGATACATACTGCTTAACTTGAAGATAAATGTTTTCCCTAATGTTAAAACAATCTTTGTTGTTTCTTTCATTTTTTGTAAAGATGGAATTTTCGTTACACCTTGTTGTATTGATTATGTCATTTTGGTTTCATAATTTTCACAACTCAGTTAATTCTTTTTTTTTTTTTTTTTTTGTGTTATTTTTTCCATGACTCAAACTTGAATGAAAAACACAAAATTGGTCAAAAAGACCAAAATCAACAATTCCTGGGTGAAAAAGACACTTAGGTTTTGATACTGTTTAAATAGCCAAAAAATTAAAAGATATCTTTTTTTAAATGGACAAAAATTTAAAAATAGGGAGGATGTAGCTTGATTTCATCCGTCCATTTTGAAATATTTTTTTCTTATTTTTATTTTACACAGGATGCATTCAGTTTCATCCTTGCTATTTTTTAAGTATAAGGCAGGATGAATCCAGTTTCATCCTTGCTATTTTTTTTGGCTATTTCACCCGTACTTTTTTTTACTCGTCCATTTGAACCGTGTTTTAAATTTTTTTGGACAAATGACCCATTTTCTCAATGAAAAACGAAATACAGGTTAGGAATTTTTAGTCAGGTGATTTGCAGAAAGTGAATCAAAATGATTAGCAATAATGCTCACACAAAATTTACATTGCTGCATTATTTCATGCAGACCTATCTCGCTCAAGTACACCGGACCTATTTTGTTTGCATTATGAATTTGCAATAGTAGCTCGACCTTACGGAGTACACAATATGTTGACAGTGTCATTTCACCAAGGTTTGGCCGATTGTTCAACGGTTAAGGGAAAAAATGTAAACGTTAAGGGTAAACATGTAAAATTCAAGCAGTGTAATCGCACACATGCGCGATGTTAACTATTTAACAGTTTTTTTCTCTTTTCGGGATAGATTTCTTAATTTTTTCCGTTATGGGATAGATTTCCAAACGAATTAGTGAATACGGGACATATTCCCAATTTTCCCTTTATAGAAAAATTTGCTGGTTGTAGTGGCGATGTTGGTGGTGGTCGTGGCAGCAGTTGTAGTGCTTGTGATTTTGCTTGTTGCAGGTGGTGGCGGAGTGGTAGTGGTGTAATCATACATACAAGTGAGTCCGTCAATTCCTTGTAACCAGCTTCTGGATTCTTCTTGATCGGAGGAATGCAACATTTTTTATGGTGAATCCTGCAATATTTGATGTCAAACACAGTAATATTATCAACATCACAGAAATATAGTATCAGTATATTATTATATGAAATACTCCTGAAGGCAGAATATTACCGACATTTATATAAAAAATCAAAATAAAAGCCAAATACTCCTGAAGGCAGAATATTTGATGTGCTGTGCCGTGACATGTGCTTATCGGTGCCGCGTGTTGTGCTGAGCTACTGTGCCGATTAACCCAGCCCGTCCCATTAAACTAAGGTGTTGTGCTGTGCTGGGCGTGGTTGTGCTCAAATTTTTAGCGTGTTGTGCTGAGTTGTGCTCGTCTTGGCACAACCCAATTTACACCTCTAAATGTACGTACGTACTTGCAAATTAATGTAGAGAGTAGAGACTCAAAGACATGGTATAAAAGGAAAAACCTTTTCTTCGCACGCCAATGCACCATAAGCATACAGTCATGTATGCACTTTCCAAATTTAAGCAGCAGTTGAGCTTATTAGTAAGTTAGGTGATGCGTCAGATCATGATTACCTACCGGTAGTTGTGAGTACATGATGATCAGTGGTCCATCACAATTCACAAGTTGGTTTTGCACTGTGACGCATGGAGGTGGAGCTAAAAAAGATAATTTGGTGTATAAATTTTGTAAACATAGAAAACCTAGTAGGGATGGCTATCATCTGTAAATAACAATACTATAAAGTCGGACGTTTTCTCATCAACCTCTAAAATCAACCAAACACGCGACAGGTGCTCTAGGTGAAATGGGACGTGCGTCTTTATAGACACTAGCTAGAAAGGGGCAGATGTTAAATCTATATAAATAATGGCATAAGCAACTTAATTTTGACAGTAATTCAGAATCATTTTCGATCTAGCAGATTACCTACTAATCAATTCTCCAAATCCCAAAGATATTGAGAAATGGCTGCTAAGTTTGGTATTAAAACTACATCATCATTCTTCCTAGTTCTGTGTTTAACTGTGATCGTGTTTTTCACTTTGTCATGCTATTCTGCAGATCCCGACCCGCTCCAAGATATTTGTGTTGCTGACTTGAACTCCAAAATTAAAATGAATGGGTACCCTTGCAAGCCGGAGTCTCAAGTTACATCAGATGATTTCTTCTATAGTGGCTTGGTGAATGAAGCGAGCACAGATAATCCCGAAGGGTTTGGAAGGAGGTCGGGTGATGTTAAGTACTTCCCTGGGTTAAACACCCAAGGACTTACGGTAAACCGAATCGACCTCGCACCTGGTGGAATTATTCCTCTTCACGTACACCCTCGAGCAAGTGAATCTAATTTTCTCATAAAAGGGAATGTCCTTTTTGGGTTCATAACTACAGATGATGTTTTGTACGCAAAGGTTATGAAACCTAGAGAGTTGTCTATTATTCCAAGAGGACTTGTGCACTTTGCAGTGAACGTTGGACAGGGGAAGGCTGATATATTAGCTGTTTTCAATAGTCAACTTCCTGGATTTGCAAATATTTCAACTAATCT
This sequence comes from Papaver armeniacum, assembly GCA_023531295.1. NCBI lineage: Eukaryota > Viridiplantae > Streptophyta > Magnoliopsida > Ranunculales > Papaveraceae > Papaver > Papaver armeniacum. Next base: position 9,737 of record JAJJWW010015113.1, read on the forward strand.
CTTTAATTCTACCCGAACAATTCCTAATTATATTTTGGCTAAGAACTTCCGAGTTGATGAGAAGGTCATCGCCATCATAAAGTCTAAGTTTGGCCCAAATACTTCTTTGGCTACTGGAACTTGGAAAGATATATAGGTCATTCTAGCGTGTGTGCCTTTCAAGTCTTGTTGTCTGACGTCGAATATTGGAGTGAGTAATTTATTGGAAGGGTGATATAATAAAGCCAGGTATGCTTGGTCTAATCCTAATAAGGAATGGCGGCAACAACTACCTTCTCTAAGGGAATACTTCCTGTCTATCAGCAGCACTATATTGCGTAACATGCTTATGTGGTGTGTAATAAAGGACTCATGCATCGTCCCCTTGCTTTTATTTATGCACAACATTTCTTAATTAATTTTGGTTTCCATAAATTTATCTGGTAAACTCTAGGTACACTGTCGCATACTGAGTTCGCATCATCCTCTTACCAACAATTAATGTGATATCTTAAAATTTATCTTGATCAACTGAAAAACACCTAATAATTGATCAAACTAAACAGATGATCAATATGGAAGGTTTAAATTCACAATTGACTGCTCGCTCATCAATCTTTCCACTAGAATTATGTCTTTATTCGAATCAACCCTAACTAGGCGTTGACTTGTGTCTCCTTGACTAGGCTAGTTCAACTCCTTACCCCTCTGATTGGAGTCGATGATATAGCTGGATGGTTTACTTTCGACTGGGATTAATAAGATCCTTCGAGACATTTACCTCGTAAAGACTAACCATCAGCATCAGAGTTGCATCTGACTCTGAATCCAGCAAAACATACCAAGATGTTATCAGTTAGGTTACAATCAATTGTAAACCAATTACCAGGATATGGTCGCTTCTCCATGGAATTGCTCAACCCCATAGGTATAATGATCTGTGAATCAAGTAAACTACCAAGATATTTTCAGTTGGGAGTTACAATTAAAAAACCCAAATATGCAGAGGTAGTAGTAGTAAATTAGTAATTCCATTAAATGAAAGTAAACCAACCAAATAGTTTTTTTTAATATCTGCACCACCACCACATTCCCATACAAAACCCATTTTCATTTCAAGACCCATTGGTGATTTCTTGCCCCTGTTTCAAAATATTTTAGAAAATAATCATTTCAACACTGAAAAGAAAAACTATTGAACACTTGAAAGGATAGATAAAGGACATGGCATCAAAAGAAACACCTTTTCTCTTCCTCCTCAGCTTCTTCTATTCACCCAAAAATTGAAGATAAGCAGTAGAAGTGTTAACAAATTTTTGAAGGACAAAATGAGAGCAGTGAAGATGTGAATACACTACAGAGATGATATGATTTTATAACTGGCCAGGGTGAGTTCCAAAGCTATAAGTTTTAACCTGGGTAAGATTACTTTAATGAGACAGTCATTGTAAATATGTACCATTGGCTTGATACTCTTTTCTCGTGAGGTCTAGGCTGGCCTAGCTGACGACGAAGAGAACTAGGTACTGCGTCCAATTATTCACTAACTAACTGATTGCATGTGTAGTAGTGGTATTTTCATAGAAAGGTTCAAACCAAGTTCAGTGGCACAACCTCTTTATGTCAGTATCGCGTAATTCTTTTTGAGAATTGGCTTATAATACTTGTTCAAGGCATAGGATGTGAGACTACAACTAGTATAATTGTAGTTGCCTGAATAATCAAATGTGCATACTCTCACAAGTCAGGAATCACGACAACTGATATACAACTAAAGACGTGATCCGAAATACTACAACTAGAGGAGACATGATAATAAGGTTTAATGAGTGTGTAACTGCAGATGTTTCATGTCACAGGGATTATCAATTCCATCTTCCATGAGAGAATGTGTACAACCTCCTCCCTTCATCCAAGGAAGTAGTCAAGTTTCTGGATCCCAAAGGACCTCATGCTCAGAAAATGTTGTTTCAGCTTTCAAACAGGAATTAAAAGTTGTCAAGAGTAAGATGTACACAATTCACATTAATCTAACTCAAGACAGATAGTGTGCGCTAACGGACAAGATCTTGAGATGAGTTCAAACAACTTTTTAATATCCAGATCCTATCTCATGAAGGTGCAAGTCTAGAAGTTATACCTAGAATTCATAATCAGCTCTATAAAAGTGATAAGCAACCACCATGGATGAGGACGATTAACAATTAGGCGTTCCAATAAAAAGCACATTGTCTGCTCCTGAAAGATTTCCTGGTAAAATAAATAATTAATCAGCAGTTAATCCTCGCCAGTTCTTTGTTTTGTGGGTCAGATTTCTAACCTGAATATCAATAAGGAGGTATGAGGATAATCGGATAGACGTGTTCTGATGTTAGAAACTGTGACCAGCACCGTGTATCTGAAATTTTTATGTAATGAAGTCCTTAAGCCTCTATTGCGCGTCCTTTCAATACAATAACCATCTTGATCAATATAAAACACCTGCATTTGGATGATATTTGGCCGACTCATACCATTATTCAGCGACGAATGCAATGACTAACAAAATCTACAGATGTGTATGTATTCCCACAGATTTGATCAAAAGAGAATTTATCCATCTTGGGTATCATGAAGATGTAAGGTTGCATTAGGAGCAACTGGATAAGGTATTAGTATTCTTTTCAGACTGAATCTTGGAACCAACTACATGCGCAATTAAAAGTTTTAGGAGTACTTTCTTGGAATACTAAGCTGATAATTACTTCCCACCCTCTGGTCACCAGGTATAACAGTACAAAAATAATAAATAACGAGGGAATTTTCAAACATAAACGGAAGATTAATTTGGATTCACAACCGACTGTTCTTAATTCATCAATCTTTCCTGCAGAATTCTTCTTTGTTCATGTATATTCCTAATCCAATTCTCTTTAGATGATCAACAACTTAGAAAGCACATTTTCACTTAACTATCCCGTGCCTATGCAAAATCTGAATAAGATGCTAAGCCGAATTTAAAGAATAGATATGTAGCAGTTGTGTCTTGTCTGTGTGTTGGGACTTCTTTCACTGAATATCAAAAGCACATAAAAATTTGCAATACCCACACATTTGGCAAAACATATCGTAGCATGTACTGAATCAATTCGTAGTTCAAAATCCACAAAGATTCTTAGTTCAAGGAAATCCCAGAATTCAATCTAGCAGCTGAAATTTCTATATACCTTAAACTGCAGGTTTTGTGTTTAGATTAATTGACTGTTATTTGACTTTTAAAAATAACCAGAGAACACCCTCCAAAGCGAAACTTGATCCTCCTCTTACTTTAAATTTGCCATCGAATAGGTTTTCTGTCTTTCTCCATAGCATGAGCAAAAACCTAATCAAGCAGATGGGGCAAATTTGTATTAACAAGAATATATGAATGCAATGGTATCACAAAAATGAAATTGAACATTAGTTCATTCTACCTCTTTGAGAAAAGTGAACTTTTCCCTCAGCTAAGTTTAAGCCGATACTCCAAGACATCTGGTACTTGATGCTGAACAAGTACATTTTCTCTCAGCTATCTTGTGCCTGTGCAGAAGCCAAATAAGATATGCTAAGCCAAATAAAAAGACTATGGTCATCTTTCACTGAAGATCAATGCACATCAAATGTGGTGATACCCAAATATTTGACAGAACAAATCCTAGATTCTTTGCTTAGGGTAAGCCCAGAACTTGATATCTAGCAATTCAAATTTATATTTCTATCAACGGATTGGAAGTCAATTCCTTATAAAGAAAAGTTAAACAATGGGTAGATTCAGACGAAAGATGTTAATCAACACTTGCAGTATAATAATATAAAAGTGTGAATAATTGTATTTAGAGTTGTGGTGCTATTTCTTCTGTATACCTCATCAAACTGCAAGTAATTCGGTGTTCAGACACTAACCACAAAGCACCCTCTGAAACTCAAACTTGAATCTCATCTTACTATTTGGTTCACTACATTTTCACTTTTTAATGTGTTGATGATGGAAGTGGCGAAACCAAAATCATAGTGCCGAATTGAGTATTCTATTGTGTTGATGTACTTCTACCACCGGATTCAAAATCACTAGCTTGTACATCTAATCTAAGAGTAGCCATATGTTGCCGCACTAATTGAGCTGTTGTTGAGTTTCTTTTTGAGCAAATCTAGAGAACCCAGACCTCAGTAGAAGTTCAAATTTGGTGTGGAACAAGTTTTCTCTATCTTTTTCCTCAACAGCATGAGCATCCACCTAATCCAGAAGAGCTAAGAATACAAAACAAACAGGTAGTTGATGCACAACTGCAACAATTCCATCTGATTTGATCTCTCATCTTCTTTGAAAAGGTTCGATGAACTTGATTGTTCAACCCAAGCACGATCACTGAAGTGGAGATTGTAACAGTAATGTGAGAGGAGGTTGAGGCGGTGGTAGATGACGGTGGCGAAGTGGATGAGGTAAAATCATAAATAGAATTGTTTTGAGAGGAGAAATCATTATGCTCATTGAGTATTGAATTGAAAGAAGTTCGATCCTTCCATCACCACCAGATTCCAATACAAAACACCCACTTTTACATCCATACGAATCCATTTGTGTTTTTGTTATTCACCTGCTGAGATTATTTTTCAGCACATCCGGAGAACTAAGAACCAAATATAAAAAGGAAAACTGAAAATCCTGTTGATGATTTGAGTTCAGATCTACCAAGAAGAAGAAGAAGTAGAAAGGCGGCGTAGAAACCCTTCTCCTGGGGTTTTCAAGGAAGGCTACTCTATCTATCACTCTCAATGATTTTGATTTCTGTTAGAGGGAGAGCGAAAACGGATCCGAGGAGAGCGAAAATCGTTATCAACTCGCTAATTCCGTCGATTTACAAATAAAACCGAATCACACCAGAAATACCCTTAATAACACACGCTCCCTTCCCATGCTCTCAACCCAAACCTATTCGTTAACCTAATTTATTGGACAAAATCTTAAAACCACAATCCTTCTCCTTCCTGCAGAAGCAGTAGAAATAATTTGCTTTCAAGTGGTAAATGGTAATCAATCATGGATTGTGTAAAAGCAGTACTAATTGCAACTGTTCGATCAGTTAGTGAAATAATTTCCTTGTTCCAAATATTAATGCAGCATCAAATTAAGGACAAATGAACACTTAAATAGTTAAATGACATCTGATTGAGATATTACATCCATTAATTCATTCTTGATCTCACGGTTCCTCAACAACCCCATCAAAAACAAGTTGATTTATTCATAAAAACTAGATCACAACATGAATTGCAGATGCTAAAGTGCTCTGACCTGTTTGATTTTTGACTACTCCGTCCATATTCATAATGTAAATTAATTTAACTGATTCATTGCACATCTCAAACCCATTTATAGCGTAATTATTCCTTAGATTCCTACAAAACCATTGGGTACTTCCATATCAAATTGTCCTTGTATCTCAGTTGCAGTCGTTTTCTGTCCTTTCATTCTACTAATCAATCAAATAACTCAACCATTCATTTGTTAAATTAGATAAGTTGGGTTAACACGTCGTTTTAGGAGAGGGGTATTTTTAGTCCAATAAAGAAAAATTAATGAGTCACAGTAAGAATCAACCGAGTTAGCGAGCCGACAACGATTTTCGCTCTCCTCGGATCTCTTTTTGCTCTCCCTCTAACAAAAATCATGATTTTATGGAGGCAGAGATTTCAAAGAAGTAAAGTGAAGTTCTAAAATGATTAATATACAGATTTTTCTTACACCTCTATTACATCACATTACAGAAAAGGAGAGTTGCCGGCTTTCATTATTCTTAAGAGCTCTATTGCCCCCCCTGGGCTAGGATCCTTACAACAAAATGTCTGACGGCCAAGAGCAAATGGTCCGAATGTAACAAAGGAAAATAAAATTGTACAACATTGAAATCGTTTATTAAGATTAAAACTCGTTATTCTAATTGCAACAAAATCAACGAATCTCCAATAAGGGAATCACCATTTCACTTTCTTCAGCAGCGAACTAAAGAAAAGACCCTAAATCCAATTACAAACCCCAAGGCAACAACGGCATAAAAGAATAACTTCTCTTTTGCATCTTCTTGATCGATTTCATCAACTTCAATAGCAGAACTTGGATCACCGGCACTAATATGGAGATCACCCTCGCAGAATTCCTTTATTGGAAATCCACGCAATAATTTGTTTCCGCGGAAAGCTGAACCATCTAAACTCAATGTATCAAAGTGATTTTGTATAGGAATTCTACCACTCAAGTTATATTGTGAGATAAATTTAAATATTCGTGAGCGTCTATTGTTGCCAAAGATTGTGGTATGTGTCCATATATTCTATTAGAATAACAAACACTTGTGGTGTAATGAAAACTCAAGTTCTTATATTGGAATAACCAACACCTGCAGTATAATGAAAACTGAAATAAATGTTTGTTTAAGGTAAGCCCATGAATGAATCTAGCAATTCAAATCTTTGTGTAGCCTATGAATGAATTGGACGCCAATCCCTAACCTTTATGAACACAATTAAATAATTGTAGATTAAACAAAGAAATAGTCGTATATTCAACAAAATATTTTGTTAATAGACACTTGCAGTATGATAATGAAACTGAAATACTTGCATTTAGCTTTAATTTCTACCTCTTCGATGATCTTTTATGTTAGCAGCTACTTAGATGCTCAAACCTCAAAGTGCAGCCAGTCGTTGTGATTTCATCAGATTACTTGCTTCAAAGATTTGAAGTGCTAACCAAGTTTGTAGGGATGCTACTGCTCGTAGTGTATTAATGCTGGTGGTGGTTCTTGCAAAAGTTGTGATATTGCACAAGTAGAACTGGATTTTAAGAATTATGTTGTTAATTAATCCCAGGGATAAATCTGTTTCCACATCGGATTAAGTTACTATGTGTAAGAAATTACAAACATTAGAAATTAAAATACCTCTTTGGGAGATGTTGAGGAGATTTTGCTCATTTGTAAAGTTGCACTGTTTGAACGGAAGAGCGAGCATCCGTACAATTGTTTTGAGAGGAGATACCATAATGCTATTTCAAGGAAATTCGGTCTTTCCATCCCCATATTCCCATACAAAACTACTTTTAAATCTATGAGAAGCCATTATTAGTGGATTTTGTTCGAGATCAGATCTAACAAGAAGAAAGAGGAAGACGGAAAGAGGAAAACTGAAAGGCCCCTTGTATGGAGATCACTATTAAATAATTGTAGATTAAACAAAGAAGTAGTCGTAGATTCAGCAAAATATGTTAATAGACACTTGTAGTATAATAATGAAATTGAATTACTGAAATACTTGCGTTCAGCTTTGACTTCTACCTCTTTGATGAACTTTTAAGTTAGCAACTACTTAGAAAAAACAGGTACTTGATGCTCAAATTTCAGCCAGTCGTTGTGATTTTATCAGTTTCTTGCTTTAAAGATTTGATAAATTAACAAACTGTTCAGGTGAATCTCTATAATTGGGATGATGCTGCTGGTAGTGATTCTGATTGCACAAGTAGAAGTAGTGAAACCAAACATAGAACTCTATTGAGAGGAGAAATCATTCATTGAATCCCGTAAGAAAATTAAGGGTTTTTGCATCCATAAGCCATGCATCTGTGTACCTTGTATTTTAAGGAGATTCAACTCACTTGTGAAGTTGCAATTTTTGAAGGAAACGGAAGAGAATACATACAATTGTTTTGAGAGGAGATACCATATTGCTAGTCAAAGGGAATTCGGTTCTTGCATCCCCATATGGCCATATTCCCATACAAAACTACTTTTAAATCGATGAGAAGCCATTATTTGTGGATTTTGTTGGAGATCTGGAGAAGTCAATACGAATAGTGAAAGAGGAAAGCTGAAAAGCCCCTTGTATGGAGTTCAGATCTAAGAACAACTAGGAGATGTAGAAAGGCGGCGTAGAAAGTAAAAGACCTCCTAGGGTTTTCAAGGAAGTGGAAAATATTACAAACTAGTGATGGGAAGACCTAAAAATATCTATATATGTATAAATTTTTTACTTACACCTTGTTTACATCACATTTCTAACCTGCACTAAAAGGAGTCAATAGTAATGGATGCCAGTAAGGTAAATAACTGGTAACTCAATAAACTGAGTTACATTTTAATGTAGTGTTTAACACACACAAAAAATTACATGAACTTCTGCCTACGCAGTCCACTAGGGCATATGCACCGGAGTTGATTATCACAGATCACTAGATAACTAAATCCACAAATTTTAATACAGTTATAACCCAGCTTTAAATGATTTCAATTTCCCTGAGTTATCATGTGCCTTCCAGAGCCAAATCAGATGCTTAGCCAAATAAACAGACTAGATCTAGATATATACTATTGTTACGACTCGGATCATTGATTACCAATGCATATCAAATATGGCAATACCCAAATATTTGACAAAACAATTGATAGCATATATTGAACCACTTCATAGTTCGAAGATCTACAAAGATTGTTTGTTGAAGGCAAGCCAAGAACTCAATTTATCAAGTCAAACCTATGGTGTAGCCAATCAACGGATTGGTAGCTTTGACTTCTACCTCTTTGATGAACTTTTAAGTTAGCAACTACTTAGAAAAAACAGGTACTTGATGCTCAAATTTCAGCCAGTCGTTGGGATAGGAAAGCGAATGATCAGGATGTATCTGCAACTAACTTGAACACTAAGAACAATTCGAGCGGAATGTTTCAAAACAAAAAAAGCAAAAAAGAACAAACACCAAGAGCAATTGATGAATAAACCTGGAGCAAAATAATTGTACTAAAAATTGCAAGAAAGAAGATCCAAAATTCCAAATGAGTTTTTTTTTTGGGATAAACAAGAACACATATGTCAGTGTTAGCTTCCCGGAATGTAGTGGAAGAACATCAAACCTCTAAATCCAAAAAAAAATTGTATGTCTACTTTATCTTGTTTATTGGTCATTTGTTAGTCAGCAGACACCTTGGACTAGAATCAATATGAATGAAATAGAAATCACATAACTTCCTATCATTAAACCACAACATTCGAAGTTACAAGTAGAAATAAGAAATCATTACAATTGTTTATTTAAAAGAAAAATGCATGATGATTGGCTTACAAATTAAGCTTCACGGTTAACAATTAGGCATTCCAATAAAACCCTCTTATCTTCTCCTGAATGGCTTCCTAATTAGCTTCTATAAATAGGTAGAGTAGGACAAAGGAAAACTTGCACAAAGCCCTTTTGTCCAGGAACAAGTCCCGGATACGGCTAGAGACTATCTCATAAAGATTTATCTCATGAAAAGGCTCGCCTGCCTAGAAGCAACTTGGACAAAGACAAGAGAATCAAGCTGACCCACTTAGAAGCAGAGCAGTAGAAGTGCATTTTTTTTTCTCTTTGTTGTAATATAAGGACATCATGCTTGGGACTCGGAATAATTAATAAAGTCAGATACAATAATTGAAGCAGAGAAAGTTATATGTTGGCTGAGCCTTAGGGTGGAAATGGAAGGACTTTACATTGTACTTGTATCCATTATAAAAGTATCCAAGATTCCTGCAACTTGGGTCTGGTCATTTACATTCCCTTAAAAGGATATGTATCACTTGAAAATGATTTACAGTACCAAAGTCAGTTGCTGATATGTTCCTCACTATAAGTTTAAGTGCCTAGCAAATATATTCATTAGGCTGATATAGGTAGTTGAAAGAGTTGCATGCGAAAATATTGTTAACACTTTTGTAGGCAATTCATTATCGCCACCACTAGATAACTGATTCCACAAACTTAAAGACAGTTATCACCCACAGCATTAGATGATCAACAACATACATAAGTACATTTTTGCTATCCTTTGCATGTCCGGAAACCAAATAAGATGCTAAGCCAAATGAACAGACTAGATGTGCTTTTGTGGTGTGTGTGTGTGTTGGGACATCTTTGACTGAATATGAACCAACATCAAAAGTCGCAATACCCAAACATTTGATTGAACAAATCCTAGCATATAATCAATTCATAGTTCAAAATCAACCAAGATTATTTGTTTAAGCTACTCAATCTGGCAATTGAAACCCAAATAATAGGATTTACAGTTGTAGTGCTTGTTCTATATACCTCAAACTGCAGCTTTTGGCGTGTAGTTTAGTCAACTTCTATTTTGTTTTTGACATTACCAAGATAAAACCCTCAAAGTCAAACTTGATTCTTTAAATTCCCCATCATTTTCCATGGCAAGAGCATGAACTGAATCCTGCATTAGTTACCACTAATAGTTAGAAGCTGTTATTTTACACAACACATGAAACCAAAGGGAAGACAAAATTTTTTTAGCAATTAGTTGTGATTCCTACCTGGTATCATATCAGTGAACTTGAACCCTTGTATCAGTTAAGCTAATACTCCAATGAAGCCAGTCCAAAAATGGATCTTGCAATTCAAATCTGTTGGCATAGCCTATCAATGTCAAAAACACAATATTTTAAGAGAAAAAAAATGTCAATCAACGCTTGTAATTTAGTGAAACTGAAAAAAAAATGGATTTAAAGTTGTAGTGCTATTTTTATTTACCTCATCCAAACTGCAGGTAATTTGGTGTAGGGAACTTCATCATTTTGACTGTTGAAAAATAGCCAGAGAGAACACCCTCAGAAAGTCAAATTTGAATCTCATGACTCTAACTTTAAAATTTGGTGTGTAAAAGGTTTTGTCCATCTTCCTCTACAGAATGAGCAACAACCACTGCATGGCTGTAATCCACACACTAAGAGACCAATTTTAGACTGAAGTTATCAGACAAACCAATAGTTTCACTTTCTTCTTGAATCGGATTATGTAGAGTTTGGTAACTTGGACCAGAATTCCACATTTTCCCCAGCCTGTATTAATTGAAGACCATAATCTTCGGTAACAAAAATCCGAGAGAGAACTTGAGATTCAAGAAAACTGATCAGATAAAACCTGACAAGAAATACAGATGAATATGGCGGTCACGTTGTCGGTGGATTGGGTAGTAGTTGTGATATCAGAAATTCTGATGCCGGAGGCGGAAGTGGAACAAGGGAAATTACCGGTACAATTGTTTTGAGAGGAGATATCATTATGCTCATTTCAATTGAATCGAAACATGCTGTTCTTCCACCACCACCAGATTCCATACAAAACCACCACATTTGCATCTATGAGAATAAGCCATTTCTTGTTTCCCTTAGATCCAAGATGAAGAAGTAGTAGAGAGGCGGCCGCTCCTTAGGTTTGGAAACACTACTCAAAGTGAATGAAGTGAAGAGTGAAGACTGAAAACCTAAAACTCTCATTTTATATACTACAACTTTTACTCACACCTCATCAGATTTTCATTGTGCCTTCAGCTATGGAAGGACTAACGTAGTTTCTAGTTACTGCAGAAGTGCCGGACATCATGCTTATTATGGTCTTATAACTTGCCATCATGTTGGATGCGGTTCAATGATGCGGAATCCGGGGATAGTGGGGGTTCATTAGTACCATGCATTTTAACTTGCCAAAAAGTTATCCAGATCAGAGGATTTAAAGGAGGCGGACACAAAATCTGGTTCTGAGAACAACATGGTGCTAATCAATCCTCATCACCATATGGATGCAGTTGAGCGAGATGACATCGCAGAAGATGAAGTGATATTTGGAAAGGAACTCTGGAGAATCATGAAGAAGCACCAGCAGAAAGGCTTCTCCAAGGAAGAGCCTGTGCGGTTTTAGAGTATCTCTGCCACCACCACATTCCCATACAAAACCCATTTTCAATTCAAGATCCATTCTTGCCCTGATTCAAAAAATTTAAGAAAAAACCATTTGAACACTTGGAAGGACAGATCAAACTAAAGCTCAACGACAATGGTATTAACACCTCTTTATGTTCCTCCTCAGCTTAGTTCACCCACAAATTTAAGCTAAGCAGTTGAAGTGTAAACAAATTTAAGACAGAGAGAATGAGAGAGCAGTGAAGATGATAAGATTTTATAACCGGGGTGAGTTCGGTAAGGTTAAAATTCCAACAACCTGCAATAATGATACTACCATGTTTGGCTAGAAACTTTTATCTCGTGATGAGGTATTGCATGCACGTTCTTCTCTTGGCAGGGAAGGGATATTGGCAAGATTTTTTCTTACAAAAATTTGAGTGGAAGAGGATTAATTTCAAACATGTTCAATTACACGTCCTAATTTAAATGTGACTGATTAGAATACCCAATTCAATGTAAACGAATTTTTCAATATCATGCCTTGTTGCCATGATGATAAACGATTTGAACGAAGAGGATTTGAAGGTGTGATAAATTATTATAGCCTAATTATCATTCTACTGCATTCTAAAATCATCTTTCAAGTTTTGTGTTAAAGAGAGAGCTCATCACTTAAAGAGAAGTTAGTCGTTATATCCTGGGAGACAGACATCGATAATCCATAAGCACCAGTACAGGGTGAATCTGTCTTAAGGCTAGAGGATATAATCCTTACCTCGACTTTGGTTTGTCTAATTGGGTTTGCATCCTTTTCCTCTTCTTCTCTGTTTGTTTTATTGCAGTTTATACACAAGTTTGCCAACAATCTTCATTGCCGATAACAACTTGAAAGAAAATAACTCAAACACATAACCAAAGTAAACTACTGACGGATATAAAAACACCGTCCAGTGCTAGCTTGGCATAGCAAAACTGCACAGGTCCCGATTATTAAGGGTGCGAAGGTGCAAATTACTGAAATCACCAATAGTAGAAAAAAAGAGGTAATCAGAAATACAGCAAGGTAGACGAAATAAAGTTCATACCAGGCATTGACTCACCGTACAAAACTTATTTCATTTTGAGACATACACATCAGTAGCTAAATGGAGATTATGTATCTTCAAGACATGCTAACCCAAAGAACAAGGTAGTGCTAGCTAAGCTCCAAACCATCTATTGATATTTGCTGACCCAATAAGAAGCATAGCAGCAGAGTGTATTTTTTTCTTTGTCGTAATATAAGGACATCATGCTTGGGACTGGGAATAGTTGCAAACTCATATACAATGTTGAAGCAGCTGATAAAATTCCATATTAACTGAACCTTAGGGTCGAAATGAAAGGACTTTACATTGTATTTGTGTCCATTTTTGAAAGTACCCAAGATTCCCGCAACTTGGGTCCAGGCATTCACTTTTTCTTTAAGGGATATGTATAACTTGGAAAATCATTTGCAGTATCAAAATAAGTTGCTGGCACATCTAATCCATAACATTGCAAATATTCATTAGACTAGTATAACTAGTTTTAAGAATTGCATGTCGAAACTTTTTTATACTTTTGTCTGCAATCCATTCTCGCGACACTAGATTACTGAATCCACAAACATATATAAGCTCATTTCCCTCACCTGTCTTGTGCTTATCCAGAAGCCAAATAAACAGACTAGATATGTAGTACTGGTGTGTGTGGAATATTAGTGCACATCAAATGTCGCAATACCCAAATATTTGACAAAACAAATACTAGCATGTTTTTAATTGACCAAAGTTGAAATCCACAAAGATATTTTGTTCAAGGTAAGCCCAGAACTCAATCTCCTATTTGAAACTGAAATAATTGTACATGGAACACCAGAGAATAACTGTAGTGCTATATCTATATACCTCAAACAGCAGGTTTGGTGTTTCAATTAACCAACTTGTATTTGGCTTTTGACATTAACCAGAGAACACCATCTGAAATCCAAACTTGATTCTTTGCTTACTCTCTATTATCTTCCACAGCATGAGCATCAACCTAATCCTGCATTAGTTTTGATTGGAATTACCATTTTTAGTTAGAAGCAGTTATTTGAAGCAAGGAAAAAAATCAATCCAAAGGAAACACAAATAGAAACTTTAGCAATTAGTTCTGATTCCCACCTCTCTTCTTAGTAAACTTGAACCGTTAAAATCAAACTTAACCTCCTGCCTCTTACTTTAGATTTGGTGTCTGACAAGGTTTCTACATCTTCCTCAACAGAATCAGAATCAACCTAATCCTGTAGCTTAACAAAGTTTTGTTAACAACAAGGATTGAAAATAATCCAAAGGAAATTAAACATTACTTTTTGATCCTACCTCCAAGAGAACATGTACTTCATGCATAAGTGTGACAAGTAGTTGTAGTTTCAGCGCTTGTTTGCCGCATAAAGTTTTGAATGAACAAAATTGATGTGGATCAAAGATAATTATGATGGGAGGAATGGTACTGGAGATGTGGGAGGAGTGTACGGCGGTAATAGATGATGGTGGCGTAGTGGATCTTGTTAGATCACACCAACAATTGTTCTGAGAGGAGAAATCATTATGCTATGCTGATTGATTATATTGAACTGAAAGGTGTTGTTTTTCTTCCACCACCACCAGATTTTCCATACAAAATTAGTTTTACATCCATAACAAGCCATTGTTTGTGGATATCGCTGTTTCTCACTGATTGATTAAACTGATCTTGAGCTTCTTTTTCAGCCAATCAGGGACCTCGGAAGTCAATAAAAAGAGGAAATTGAAGGCCTCTCTTTTTCTTGAGTTCAGATCTAAGAAGAAGGGGAACTAGAAGGGCGGCGTAGAAGAAACCCGCTTAGGGTTTTGAAGGAACACTACTTTCTCTCTCACTGATATGGAAGAGATTTCAAAAAAGTAAAAAGTGAAGACTGAAACCCTAAAAGATGAACTTACACCCTGTTTACATCAGGTAATTTTCTCTAGTAAATAAAGTTTTATCTGCACCAACTAGCTAGGCATTGTGCCATCTGGTGTATGTTAAACACTAAAACCAATTGAAACAAATTCAAGAATAAGGATCCAAACAAAAAATTAGAATTGGGTTTAAACTAGAACACAACTCTAAGTACCCGGCAACAACCTTTAATGCCAGAAATTTGGAAGTGTGGTTTGTGTTGTTCATTAGCCCCGGTAATTTAGTATTAAAACACCACTTTGTGGATTTTGTCATATTCATTGGTAGGATTTGCATTACCGACCACAATTCCATATAAAACATCTCTTCAATTAAAGGCCCATATGTATCTTCTTGCAGTGTAGCAAAATTTTAGACAACTAAAAGGTTTAACCAGGGTAAGGTTACTTGAATGGATGATGAGTCATGAGTGAACCTGCAAAATGTACCATCGGCTAGACAATTTTTCTCTCGTGATGCCTAGTAGCTGATGGTGAAATGAAGATGACTAGCAAGTCTACTGAGTCCACGAATTCATTAATTATAACTGCATAATTTTCTGTGGGAAGGTTTGGGTTAGTACGGTTTCTTGTAAAGCAACTATGTTGCACACCAAGAAAGTTAAGAAACTATAATCTCTTTGTTTTTGCAGATCAGATTTCTAATTTGAATATCAATAAGGTATGAGAATAATATTCAATCCCAGTGAGATAACTATGACCGAATAGAGGTGTTCTGATGACAGATCCGCAGTCACCAGCAAGGTGCATCCGAAGTTGCACCAATCATAACTTTAAGCGCCTCTATATGGTGGCTGTTGCACTCATGACTAGCAATTTATCTTTGTTAACAATAAAAAACCAAAGATCCACAGGTACTAGTAGTAGCTAGTATCCCCATTAACTGAAAGTAAACCAATCAAATACCTTTTGATAGGAAAAAGCGCCGCATGAGATACCTAATGACAGAGTTCACAGATCCATCACAACAAATGTAAGATTTTATTTTCTTAATTTTATGAAACAAAAATCACTTTAATACATTGAGATTATGATCTTACTGATTTGTTGAGAGGAAATATCATTGTGCTATCTTGATTAATGTTTTTTTTTTTTTTTTTGAGCATCTCTACCACCACCGCATTCCCATATAAAACTCCTTTTAAATCCAAGACCCATTGGTGATTTCTTGCCCCTGATTCAAAAAATTCAACAAAAAATCCATTTCAACACTACAAAGAAAAAGGCAAATTAAGGTAGAAATTGTTGAACTACTCAACACTAAAAAGAAAAAGCATTGAAACGTTTGTAAGAATGGATCAAAGCAAACCTCAAAGACAGGGTATTATAAGAACAGATCACCGAAAAATTGATGCTAAGCAGTTGAAGTGTGAACAAATTTTTGACAGAGAGAATGAGAGCAGTGATGAAGATGTGAATACAGAGAAAATAAGATTTTATAACTGGGGGTGAGTTGCAAGGCTTTTAAGTTTTGACCATACTAGGGTTATTTTAATGAATGATGGGTTAAAATTCCAACAAACTGCAATAATGTTTCGTAGCATTGGATAGAAACTGTTATCTCGTGTGGTGAAGGCTGATGAGGAAGAGGACTGGTACTATGTCCAATTTTCTGCATTGCACGTTCTCTTGTCAGGGAGGGATATGTGGTAAGCTTTTTGTTACAAGAATTTGAGTGAAACAAGAGAATTCCACCTTCTAATTTCAATATGGTGGCTGTTGCAAAGGCTTGCATAGTGGATCACGGAATGCTGGTGTTAGCGGTAACGTGGTAGCAATAAAGTGGGCAAGCATATTCAGTCTATGTACTCTAGCATTTCTCTTTCAATTTGTTTTCTTGTTGGTGCAAACCCTAGCCATAGGTATACCTTCCATAAATCTGTAGAAATATTTTTCTTCTGAACGGATGTAAACCCTAGCCATGGGTATGCCTTTCATAAACTTGTGGAAATACTTCATCATAAACAATTCCTCTTTGAATACCACCGTGGTAACGTCGGCTACCTCATGAATAGTAACGGGTAATCATTATTATGAAAAGTAGGCGCGTATGGGTAGGTGACTGTTTTTTTTTTTGAAAGGCAAACAAAGCGTCTGGTTCATGGTTCGGTGTTTTTTTTTTTTGGTTTTTGGATTGCTAGATGATTACTTTTTATAAGAATTTTGGATTATTTTGGAATAATGGTTTTTTTTTTTTTTTTTTTATATGCTAAAGTCTAAATTGGAAGTGTAAATAACAAATCATCTGGGAAAGTTGTGAATCCGTGAATATTGCATGATGATGGAAAGCATGGGAACAATATGGCTATCGGTTTTTATTATCTCTGTAAAGATTTGAAGTAGTAGACCATGTATTTTGTCTAGGCAAGATTTACTCGTCTTTCTGGATTTCCTGACGAAAAATAAATCTTCCGGGTGTAAGTCCGAGTTTTGTGGGAAGCACCGCCGTGATGTGGAAAGTCCCCAGTCGTCTCTGAGTCACTTGATAATCGAGTCGTCGATCCTTGGGTGGATCGTTTGCTTTTAACCTCTGGGAAGTCCCCAGTCGCCCCTTGCGGTGTCATGACTGGTAATCGGGTCGTCTGGTAACTGAGTTGTCGATCCCGGAGCGGATCGTATAGGGTCGTCTGGTAGCTAAGTCGATCCATGAGCGGATTGTTTTCCTCTACCGTACTGATGTTTGCGTCGAAGTATGAGATCGAGGATTGAAAATTTGACATTGTAACCAAAAGATCAATCTCCCACTGTGGTCGCCAATTGTTTGAGGGTGAAAATGGTTTCTGCTGATTTCAGTAATTTCGGATGTGTGGGTGAGAAACGAATTTAAACCCTAAACAATATACTGCACGTGAGTACTTTAGATTCGAAAGATCAATCTGTACAAAGCCGGCCTAAACCAAGAAATGGTCGTTCCAGACTTGCTTCGGTCACAAAGAGGAGGAGAATGGGTTGGTTTTGGGGAGGGAAGCAAGGAAAGAGATGAGACCAGAGTAGTTGATTTATGGAAGAGTAGTTGTTTTCTACGACTTGTATCAGAAAATGGGAAGCTAACAGATGGAAAGCTAGCAAATGTTTTCTGAGTGTTGTATGCTCCTGATTGAACTTGTTGTTCGGTAGAAATAGGTAAGACCTATTTATACAAGTCGGAGTGAAACATACTCTGGTCTCATTAAGAAATGGAATAATGGGTGAGTAAATGGGAGGAGGTGGTAACCGCTAACGCATGAAATTGATGTTCCATAAAAAAGCGTTTCACCATTATTCCCTGTATTTACTAACCGCCTCATCCTTATGACACTTCCTTATGACGGGCGTAGTGTACGCTGCATGCTGTAAACCGCCAAACCAATACCCAAAGTGGATCCCCCAGTTTGTGATATGTGTTGATATCTCGAATGTTTTTGTGGAAAACATGTAGCATGTTGTTGTTCGTCTGGGAAGTCGAGCTTGAGAGACTTGCTGGCTTGGTGACCTTCGACAGTCGAGATTTCGCATCTTAAGAGAAGAGGTGGCCGTTGATTGTCACACGCTTCCGTTGGTTGCATAGGGAAGGCTAGTATGAAGGCACGGCAAGGTTGGCATGCCTTGGCGCGGTTTGGGCGTGGCCAAACTTAGGATTTCGGGCCAAAGGTTACCATGCGTTGTATGGTAACCTTGGATGGCTAGGATTTGATCCTGGGATTGAAGGGGGGTCGTTGATTGTCGCACGCCTTCGTTTTAGTAGCCGCTTAGAGAAGGCCATCATGGTGGCGCGGCTAGGTTGGCATGCCGTCGGCATGGCATGCCATGGCGCGGTTTGGGCATGGCTAAACTTAGGATTTCGGGCCAAAGGTTACCATGCGTTGTCTGGTAACCTTGGATGGATAGGATTTGATCCTGGGATTGAATGGGGACTGTTGATTGTCGCACACCTTCGTTTTAGTAGCCGCATAGGGAAGGCCAGTAAGGTGGCGCGGCTAGGTTGGCATGCCTTGGGCATGGCATGCCTTGGCGCGGTTTGGGCGTGGCCAAACTTAGGATTTCGGGCCAAAGGTTACCATGCGTTGTCTAGTAACCTTGGATGGCTAGGATTTGATCATGGGAATGAAGGGGGACCGTTGATTGTCGCACGCCTTCGTTTTAGTAGCTGCATAGGGAAGGCCAGCATGGTGGCGCGGCTAGGTTGGCATGCCGTGGGCATGGCATGCCTTGGCCCGGTTTGGGCGTGGCCAAACTTAGGATTTCGGTCCAAAGGTTACCATGCGTTGTATGGTAACCTTGGATGGCTAGTATTTGATCCTGGGATTTAAGGGAGGCCGTTGATTGTCGCACGCCTTCGTTTTAGTAGCCGCTTAGGGAAGGCCATCATGGTGGCGCGGCTAGGTTGGCATGCCGTGGGCATGTCTAGGGCCAGGGCAAGGTGGGGCTTGGCTTGCTATGTGGGGCCAGTGGATAGGCATGCTATTTGGCACATGGTGAGGCTAGCATGGCTAGGGCCAAGGCAAGGTGCGGCTTGGCTTGGTATGTGGGGCCAATGGCTAGGCATGCCATTTGGCACATGGTGCGGCTAGCATGGCTAGGGATAAGGAAAGGTGCGGTTTAGCTTGGTATGTGGGGCCAATGGTAGGGCATGCCGTTTTGCACATGGTGCGGCTGGCATGGCTGGCATGCCTTGGCGCGGTGGTGCTGCTGGGCATGGAGGTGCGGCTGGCATGGCTGGCATGCCTTGGGATGGTGGTGCTGCTGGGCACGGAGGTGTGGCTGGGATGCCTTGGCGCGGTGGTGCTGCCGGGCACGGAGGTGTGGCTGGCATGCCTTGGCGCGGTGGTGATGCTGGGCACGGAGGTGCGGCTGGCATGGCTGGCATGCCTTGGCGCGGTAGCATGAGAATTTTAGGGTTTTGTACAGGTGATGTCAATCAATGTTAGGGGTTCTGCCGTGGAACATGATACATAGAAAGAAAAAAGGTACCATGGTAATTCTTACGTAAGCATGCTGGTTGATTCGATAAATGTGCTAATGGTCAATAAATGCGCTAGAGGTCATGGTGACGTCATGCCAGGTGCATAGTTTTACGATTTTAACCCTAAACTAAAAACAACCATCAACAGAGGGGAGGTTCGTGATTCCTCTTGTCCTGGAACTTAGAGCCAGAAAGAAAATAATTGAATTATCAAATGCATGGGGTTCGAATGCTGCTTCGCATTATCTGACAAAAAGGGAAAAAAAGAATTATAGTCATGAAGCTATGAAGAAGGAAGAAAGGATTGCCCCTGCTGATGATGATGAGATGGAAGCTGATGAATTTCCACAAGAGCTAAGAAATATTATTTGGAAAGATGCTTTGGGTATGCACTTCAGGGCGATTGGACCACTGTTTAAAAAGGACTTTACAATGTAGTTTCGTTACTCTTATTATTCTGATTAGTAGCTAGGATCAATTCTAATCTCTTTCTTGAGTTTTAGAAGAATACTTCCTTCTTCGTGTTCTTGAATATCAGTGATTTACTGATTTTGCTACAAGTAAGAACAGAGGAAGAAAGAAAAGGAGACACAATAACTTGTTTAGAAATCAACATTTTTGCGAAAATGGAAAGTTAATTAATTAGATATCTAACTTGTTAATATTTCTCCAATCCGGTACATGCATGACTTTGCACTGCATTAACATTAAATGACTCTTCGAAAACTACCTGCACTTTTGGCGAAATTTTTCGGACTCTATATCTACTTTTTATTGAACGAATGCATGACAATAAATCTATACATGTGTAATCAAACAGATTTGATTAAAGTAAAATAAACCCTTTTGATCTCACAACTCCAAGCTGTTGAATTATATAGATAGACAGATTGAATTTTCAAAAGCCAAAGTTCACCATACAAGACTGATGTCACTGCACATCAAAACATAAATGGACAGTGTGTATCTACCAGTCAGGATAATAACCCTTGCCATACGGCAATGCTAGGCTCCAAATGGATTCAAGTATCTACAAGTCAAGTGCATTGAAATTAGCTTAAACAGAAAATGAAGAATTACAAACTACCTGACATGCAGAAAGAGAAAGACATTGCAGGCTATTTGCGTCCTAGTCAGTGAGCAATCCCTTGGAATAGCGATGCTAAGCACCAAAATTGACCAGTATGTATCCATAGAACGCACATAAAAAGATAAATATGTTTGGATGGACTGTTTGAAGGAGACTGAAATTGAAATTACATACATAAATAGCTGATTTATTTGGACGTCTGAAATTCACAATTCAGTGAATTGACTGCTGACTCATCAATCTTTCCATAAGAAATATGTCTGTATGGAATTCAAGCCTCTCAATCAGCTAGGCTCGTTCCAACTCAGTACCCCTTTAAATGAAATTAAATTTACTTTCCTCTGGTGTTTACATCGCCAAGATCCTTCAAAACATCCTTCAAGCCTTCTATATGTTCGAAAACATCACACTTTACCTTATTATTACTGAGACCATCCACATCAAGGTTTCATGACTATGAGTCAAAGCAGAACACTGCTACCAAAACCGAGAGTTGTAAAGAGAACTGGAGCCTAAAACATCACCACATTGATACCAGTAAATTGTTGGCAGACTGGAAACTCACCCCACAGGCAGAATGCTCTGTAAATCAAGTAAAATACCAAGATGTGATCAGTTGGGTTACAACAAATACCAAGATGTAATCAAGTATTAGTAATTCCATTAATTGAAAGCAAATCTAATACCTTTGTAAAGGAATTACAAGCCGCATGAGATACCTACAGAACAGAGTTCACAGATCCATCAAAACAAAAGTAAGATTTTATTTTCTTAATTTTATGAAACAAAAATCACTTTAAATTGAGAGTACTAGTAGTAATATTATTATGATCTTACTAATTTGTTGAGAGGAAATATCATAATGCTGTCTTGGTTCAGGTTTTTTGAGTCTACCCCTCCACCACATTCCCATACAAAATTCATTTGTGATTTCTTGGCCCTGATTCAAAAAATTCGAGAAAAGATCTATTTCAAGACGAAAAAGAAAAAAAAATCCAAAACCAAAACCAATCAACACTTACAAGATTTTTTTTTTAAACATTTGTAAGAATAGATCAAAGCAAACCTCAAAGACAAGGTTATTTAAAGAAACACCTTTTGCACTTCCTCCTCAGCTTCTTCTAGTTCACCCCAAAATTTAAGCTAAGAAGTTTCAAGTGTAAGAAAGTTTTTGATAGCGAATATGAGATGATAATATTTTATAAGCCTGGGGTGAATTCCAAAGCTTTGAGTCTTAACCAGGGTAAGGTTAATTTAGTAAATGGGTTAAAATTCCAACAACCTGCAATAATGTTTTGTACCATTTGATTAGAAGAAACTATAACTCAAGGCTGGCCTAGCTGATGAGGAAGAGTACTAGTACTAAGTCCAATTTTCTGTATTGCGCGTTCTCTTGGCAGAGATATTTTTACAAGAATTTTTTAAGTGAAAGAGGATTTCAAACATTTTCGATTGCACGATCCTAATAGAAATATGAGTGATTGGAACATCCAATTCCATTTGGCAATTACTCATCAATATAACTCTTCATCTGTTTTGCTTTCACCCAACATTTACATCAGAGAAAGTGCATGGTGATCAGCTTATTTCAGCAAAAAAATCAATCTTTAAGTTTGGGGTGGAAGGATTATGCAGCATCATGTTGCTAGGAAATGCCCAAAGAATGCCGATCACAAAAAAATGCAAATGCCCAAAGAATAACATTCGGCATCTGGATGCGCAGTTCAGTGGGACGACATCACAAAAGCTTAAATGATAATTGTGAAGGAACTCTGGAAATCATGAAGAAGCTCCGGTAGAACACGGGAAGTTCATTATAATGGAAGTCAACAGGTTCTCCGAGTTGGGCCTTTCCAGCATTTCATTAGTATGACTTCATGAACTTAACCAATAACCAAAAGCAAGTGCCTGTGCCAAAGCCGAATAAAATGCTACGCAAAATAAACTGACCTAATGTGGAGTGATGTTCTGTGCAATGCCCAAAATTGGTCAAATCAATCTTGATCATTGAAGTGGAATCAGTCTATGCAAATATTGTTGTTGGTTGTGGTTGTGGCAGTAGTTGTGGTACTAGTGATTGTGTTGCAGGTGGTGGCCGAAGTGGTCTAGTGGTCAAACCATACATAGAGTTGTTTTACAAGAGGAGAAATCATAATGCGTATTTACAGTCTATCAACTACTTGTAACCAGCTTCCGGGTGCTTCTTGAACGGGAATAAATACAATTTAATATTTTTCCTGTCCAATCCTGCAACATTTGATGTCCAACGCAACAATATTATCATTATCAAAGAAATGTAGTATTAGTAGAATACAAGTAGACTAATACTCCTGTATGCAGAATACTAATAACAGTTACAGAAATAATCAAACGAAAAGACACTCAAACACCTATCAAGTGTAACATTCAAATAGCTAAATGAAAAGATAATTAGGTGAAAATAACATCAAGAGATTGGCATTAACAGATTAAAAGGATAAACAAATTAAACTACATGATTCTAACATTATGAAATATATAGATTGGAAATGAGTAAACACCTGGACTGGCTAATCAAATCCAAGAGATGGACACAAGGCAACCCAAATCAGCTTAGTCTCGGTTTTTAAGGATATGGAATTCAATTGATAAACGAAGTTCATATCGGAATAATCAACACTTGCAGCATAATGAAAACTGAAATATACGTATTTAGAGTTGTAGATTTGGTGTGTTATGACGTGAATCATAAGTCATTAACAATGCGCATCAAATCCTAGCATGATTTGAATTCACTTGGTAGTTTAAGGTAAGCCCATAACTCAAATTCTAGATATTCTAACAATTGATAGATTCAAACAAAAGATGTTAATCAACAATACTTGTAGTATAATTTAGAATGAAAATGAACTCACAATTGTATTTAGAGTTTTACAGCTATATATTTCACCTTTGGTGTTTAGATTAATCAGCTTCTTCTTTTATTTGACGGTTTGGCATGCACCTTTCAAAACTCAAACTCGAATTTCCACATCTTACTCTAAATCTTTCACTGGTGCTGAAATCATTATATAGTGATAGTCGGACCGAAGATAGGGAAAAGACAGAAGCAATTACACAAAACTTTTGAGAGGAGAAATCATTATGCTCATTGATTGAATTGAAAGGAAGTTCTATTTTACTACCACCACCAGATTCCAATACACGTTTACAAGAATGAGCCATTTGTTGTTGCCCTAAATACAGATCTGATCTTGAGGTTCTTTTTCAGCAAATCTTGAATGATCAGGGTTAAAATACAAGAGAAAAACCAAAATCCACTTGATTGAGTTCCAGATCTTAGAACAAGGAGCAGAAGAAAAAAAGCGGCGTAGAAACCCTCTTCTTAGGGTTTTCAAGGATGGAGAGTAGAGATTTCAAAGAAGTGAAGTGAAGACTGAATCTGAGACCCTAAAACGACATGTATATATACAGTTTCTACTTACACCTCTTTTACATCAGCCATGTACTGCATGGAGATTTCGGGGACTACATACAATCCGTGTCCCATGGGAAAAGACCCCTACAGCACAAAGTTTGAGTTCCAATGCAACAACTATCTAGGTGTTGGGCATTGCCGCGTCAAATCGGAACAGTGGTAGTGGCATTTGGTGGTGTAGGTCGAATCATTTTTTCTAGATTAGTCTCTGGGGTCCCTTGAATGGGTATGGCAGATCGTGCTACCACCAGCAAAGTGCATCCAAGATTGCACTAACTAATCGTAACTTTTATGTAACTCTTACATAACCAAGTCTTTAAGGATCTATAGTACGACATAAACATTCATCCCCCTACGAAGAAGATTGGTCTAGCACGAAAAAAACACTTGCATTTCCGGCAATATTTGGCCAACTCTATACCTTTTCTCAGTGACAAACGCATGCAATAAAAATCTAAACATCTGTATCCCCACAAATATCAAAATAATCCCTTTAAATGCATCACTCAATAAATTCAAATCCTCTTCGAAACAGTCTTCATTAGATTCGATGAAGTTTTCATCCATTAATGACTAGCTAGATAATTAAGAGCAGTTCCTATGGAATGAACAAACTCAGTTTGTTCATTTTGCTCTCATTATGGAATGAACAAATTAACATGAAAAATGGATGTTCAAATCATGATTTGTTGATTTGAACATTGAGTTGGATGAACGGGCGTGCGTCAGATGGAAGAGCGGGCGTTGGTGCCACAAACACGAGCGTTGGAAGAACCAATGCGCAACCATGCCAAAAACGCCAGCGACATTACCATTGACGCCCGCGACTCTTGGATTATCGCCAAGTACAATCCGTGAATAATTTACTACTTTTTAATCTTATTTTATCGCCAAATACAACTCTTGGATTATCGCCAAGTACAATCCATGAATACTTTACTACTTTTTAATCGAAAATGAATTTACAAAAATAAACAGATGATTGATTCAGAACTGAGTACTGCATTAATTTTTATTTGCAGCGAGAATTTTTGTTGATTTCTTATTTGAGTGGACCTCTTAATTAACCAGGTTTTGACTCGGCGCTCCTCCACCGGAACTCTCTGCCCTGGATTCAGCTTGGATTTTATCCAAAAAAATCCTTCCCAAAATTTGGACCCCAGTAAGAAATCACTTTTTTCCCCGTAATGTAGATGCCTCCGGAGCTAACATGCTTCTCAAGCTGAATCAAGTAAATAAAAAATACGAAGATGTCATCAGTTGGAGGTTACAATAAAAAACCAAAATTGCACAAGTAGTAGTACTAAAACATTAATGGAAAACTAACGAAATACCTGGTAAACTGTTAAAGGCAGCCATGAGATGCCTACAGAGTTCAGATCCATCAAAAAAAAAAATATGTAAGATTATTTTTCTTGATGATATATAAAAATCAATTGAAAAGAAGATTAAATTGAGAGTTGTATTATTATCATAAAGTAAACTTACCAATGTCTTTGAGAGGAAATATCATTATCTTTGCGTTTTGATTCAAGTTTTTGAACATCTCTACTACCACCACATTCCCAAACAAGCCTCAAGTTTTCCAATTCAAGATCCAGACCCATCTGTGATTCAAAAATGTCAAAACAAAAACCAATCAACCCTTGAAGAAAAAATCAAAGCAAATCAAGGTGGAAACCAAAGAGCACGGTACGAAAAGAAGAACTTTTTTCACCTCCTACTCCTCCTAGTTCACCCAAAAAATTATGCTAAGCAGTAGTAGAAGTGTAAACAAACATTTGACAGAGACTATGAGAACAGTGTATACGTTTGAATACAGAGTAACATAGATTAGCTAGATTTTATAACTGGGATTAAGTCCCAAAGTTTAACCATGGTAAGGTTACTTTTAATGAATGATGAGTTAAAATATAAAGAAAAATCTGCAATATGTACCCATTTTGAAGGGAACAATAAATGAGGAAATAATGGTGAAAATGTTTTCACCCATAAACACCTTGCGGTTACCACCTCCTCCCATTATTTCAACCTTTACTCTCTTCCTTCATGAGGCCAGGGTACGTTTCAATCTCGACTTGTATAAATAGGTCTTACCTATTTCCACCGGACAACAAGTCTCGGTCGGGAGAAAAATACAACACTCTCGAGAAAAGGCAACTTTTGCAAGCTCTCCAAAAAGCATTCATCTCTTGCAAGCTTCCTAAGCTTTCACTTTACGATACAAGTCGAGACACTACTCTCCCGCATTATTCCTGGTCTCAACACCTTTCTTTGCTTCCTCCCCAAATCAACCCTTCTCCTCCACTTTGTGACCGAAGCAAGTCCTGGAACGGCAATTTCTTGGTTTAGGCCGGACTTGTGCAGATTGATCTCTCGAATCTAGAAAGTGCTCACGTGCAGCACATTTGTTTAGGGTTTAAACCAGTTTCTCACTCACCTACCGAATTTACCAAAATTGGCGGAAACGATTTTTACCGATAAACAATTCCAAAATTATTTTCAGAACTAACAAGTTAAATTCAACGTTTTCTGTTTGAAGCATATTCAACATACCCTACAACGATTGACAAATCAAAGTCCATTAGAAAAACGTGTCACTGAAACTTGGGTTCCAAAATCCAACTTATTTGGTTCAGATAATTAACTTAATAGAAAGAATCAAGTTGACGGCTGCCCGTAAACTTGCTCAATAAAAAAAGTCAAGTTTACACACATTTGAAGGAAATGTGTAGTACCACAGCTAGGGCTGTTCATGGTCGGTTTTGGTTCGGTTTCTAGCCAAACCAAAACCGAAACCAATACTATCGGTTTTTAAAAATCTAAACCAAACCAATTCATTAACCATTGGTTCGGTTTATTAATAGTTTTAGCCGGTTTCGGTTTGTTCTATTGGGTTAATGGAAAAACGATTTGTATGTCGGTTTCGAAAGCCGACAGATTCAAATCATTAAAAAAATTACACAGTTAAATTTTTTAACCTACCCATAAAAAATGTAATTAACACACAAGCGTAGTTCATAACTCAAGTTTATAAGCATAGTTCAAAACATAAACATTACAGATTCAAAATACATAAACTCTAAGTTCTGCATGCTCCAAATTCCATATTCAAAGTGTGAGATGGACGGGGTAGATTAAATCTATCTGATTTTAATCAACGGCCTATACTTATTGGTTTTCCATTGGTTTTTGGTTCGGTTTTCAGTTCAAACCAAAACCGAACCAATAATGTCGGTTTTCAATTTTTTTTTACCATAACCAATCCATTAGTAAATGGTTTGGTTCGGTTTCTTCCTTATCGGTCTGGTTCGGTTCGGTTCCGGCGGAAAACAGAAACCAGGTTCAGCCCTAACCACAGCATTGATGGGATGTGTGGTAATATCCCAAGTTTATCATAGAGTCGCTCATTCTATTTCTATGTACATAATTTACAAGTTCATCCTACATTTCTCGGATATACATATATAATACTCTTTTATACCTTTTAATAAATTATGGGTATCGAGATGGATCATCGATTAGAGAAAATGAAATCAAAGAACATAAAATGCACAAGGATTAAAGTGGTTTGGCACTAACGCCTACGTCCACTGAGAAACTCCGTAGGGTGAATTAGATTGATCTCCAGACTTGTTGTACTGGGATAGGTTTAACACTTACAATGGTTCCTATTTAAATAGGAAGATAGATAAACAGTAAATAGTAAACCTAAAGATAAGCAATGAACTATAGATATTTGACTAGGCATATCCAGCTAGAATACAAGACTACCAGACTAAGTCTTCCGCATATCTTGTAATATTCCAACACCCCCCTCAAGTTGGAAATTCGGTCATTCCATCCACCAGATTTGCCATACAAAAACAAAAAACTACTTTTAAATCCATAAGAAGCCATTATTTGTGGATTTTGTTGGAGATCCGGAGAAGTCAATAGAAAGAGTGAAAGATGAAAACTGAAAATCCCCTTGTATGGAGTTCAGATCTAACAAGAAGAAGGAGATGTAGAAAGGCGGCGTAGAAAGTAGAAGCCCTCCTAGGGTTTTCAAGGAAGTAGAAGAGATTACAAACAAGTGATATGAAGACCTAAAAATACCTGTATATGTATATATTTTTTACTTACACCTCTTTTACATCACATTTCTAACCAGCGCTAAAAGGAGTAATGTACGCCAGTAAGGTAACTGATCCAGTTACTGACTTCTATTATTCTTAAGAGCTGTTTTTTTTTTTTGGGCTATTTAGACTTTAGGTCCCAACTTTGTGACCAGCTTTGAGTTTGGGTCCTAGGAAAATTTTAATTAGAGTTTGGGTCTCATGAATTGGGTTGACCGTCTTGATTGTTATATTAATAGTATTTTTTTTTCTTTTTACTTAACGTCGGTCTCCTGCTTCCTTACCGCCTCCGCCTTTCTTCTTCATGTTGCCAACACTGCACCACCATAACCTCATTATCACTCCCAAATCCATTTCAATCGGAGAGCATCGCTAAATGCTAACAAAACTTTATGATTTTCTAATCTAGTAGTTCAAACATTTGGCTTACTGTGATGATCAAATGATTCCGACTCCATATTGAGATGATTCCAAAACTTACGATCTCTTAAAATAATCCATGAAATAAATGAGCACATCTGTGAATACTTGCTCTACATTAATTCACAAGCTTGCTCAGTGCATATCTAGCTCCACAATCTTCCAGCACAAACACCCAATTGTACGATTGATTTTAGAACTTACCCATTTTCTACCAAAATCCCCAAATATTTATTCAGACATAAACCCTTAATTGAAACTCTGTTATTTTCACTTGGAGAAAGGAAGACACAATTAAAGAAAACTTTGTTAATCTGGGAAATTTTGGATCTTTATAACAACCCAAACACGATGTTGGTTAGAGTAGAGATTCCCGATACATAGATATTGAAACTAGAATCTAAAACCCACCCAAACTATTGTCTGTTTTGCAATAATTAACTAATCACCCTTTAGCGAGATTAAAGCTTCTTCTTAATAAAACATATCAGATGACTCATTGCTTGTTCTTGATGCTAGGATTTTTTTATTTTGTTGCAGAAAAAGTGGAAGAAGAAGACAGAAAGAATGAATGAGAAGAACGATGCCGCTAAGATCTTAGAAATTTCAACCGACCACGGGAACAAGATCCGTTTGGTGTAGCTGGTAAATTAAGTGATTGTTAAGGATATTTCAGCCATTTCCACAATATAACTGACTGTTGTCACGGTCATGACGGTTTACTCTGGTCATTAGACCCAAACTCTAATTAAAATTTTTTCAAGATCCAAACTCAAAGCTGGTCACAAAGTTGGGACCCAAAGTCTAAATATCCCTTTTTTTTTTTTTTTTTTTGTTCGGGGACTTGCCACATTAGAAATTAAAGCTGCTTTTTACGTCTGTCGGCCAGTGGAATAACTAGAAGGTCTACTGATCGGAAACGGAATGTATCTGCGGCAACTAGCTACTTCTCTACCAAAGTTGATTCCATATAATATTTATATGCATTAAGGCCTGATCTCTCGACCATAGAAGAAAAACCCCATCTCAATCACTAGTTATAACCGCAATGAAATGCAGAGGACTAGCTAGTCTACTAGGTCCACTAATTCACTAGGTATAACCGCAATGAAATGCACCTTTTTTCAGCGACGAATGAATGACTATAAAAATCTACACGTGTATTCCCATTTCCCACAGATTTGATGGAAAGAAAATAATGCATTTCGGCTTTGATGATCATTTGGAGGAATTAGATAAGCTATTAAGTAAATTTTTTCAAATCCACAATGCAACTTGATACATATATAATTGTACTTCAAGGGTATTTTCCAGGAATAATGAGCTGATAATTAATGGCCACTCTTCAACGGCCGGCAACTAGGATAATACAGTACTGATAAAACGGGGTCGCGACCAGGATTAAAAAGAGTTTTAAGGGTAATGAGCTGATTAATTCCCACAGGCGCCGGCCACCAGGGAATGAATATTGTAGCATTAATCCATTTCAATCAACCAAAACCTTGTGAATAACAAACAATACAGGAATCGAAAATGAATTTACACATACAAAAAGATGATTAAATTGGAAGACTAATTAAAATTCATCATGGAGAATTTTCTTTATTGGAATCAACCCTCTCAAATGCCAATGCTTTAACTTGTCTATCCTTGACTAGGCTTGTCTACCCCTTTGATTGAAATTGCTGATGTAGCTGTACAGACAAACTAATCTTTTCAATTTCTTCTTGAATCAGATTATGTAGAGCTTGGTAACTTGGACCAGAATTCCACATTTTTCTCCAGCCTGTATTAACTGAAGACCAAAATCTTATTCCCTTAACAAAAACCCTAGAGAGAACTTGAGATTGGATTGTGTTTTCTGGTCTTTGGTTTCGATTGAAAGATTTTATGAAGAAAACTGATCAGATTAAAGCTGACAAGAAATACAGACGAATATGGCGGACACATTGTCGGTGGGTTTGGTAGTTGTTGCGATAATAAAAATTCTGATGCCGGTGGCGGCTGAAGTGAAACAAGGGAAATTTTTAATACAATTGTTTTGAGAGGAGATATCATTATGCTCATCTTTCACTAGATTTCACATACAATACCACTTTTACATCCATGAAAATGAGCCATTTGTTGTTGCCTTATATTAAACTGATCTTAGAGTTTCTTTTCCGCAGATCTGAAGACTTCAAAACTCATTAGATAGAAGAGGAAAACTGAAATACCCCTAATTTTATGGAGTTCAGATCGTAGGGAGGCGGCGTCTTCAAGTTTGGGAATACAACTCAAAATGAATGAAGTGAAGACGGAAAACCTAAAAGATAAAAGACTCTCATTTTATACAGCACAACTTTTACTTACACCTCTTTTTTACATCACATTTTCACTGTGCAATATGAACAATTACTATCCGGAAAATGGTTTGCATGACTGGTGCATGGGTCTTGAGTATGGTGATACTTTGTTGGTGTACTGTGGTTAAATATGACTTCTGCCGCTCTGGATTATCTACAACTGACCGGAAATTTACCAGACGTCTCCAGTCCTTATCAGACAATAAATGTCTTGTTGAACTTCACAAATATACGATCTGCCAAGTAAGTATCACCATTAATTTGCGGACAATTAAATGGATCTCCCCATTAATCTGATGGCGGAGAGCACCATTAATCTTCATGGATCTCACTAATTTATACGAGACAATTAAATGTTTAAGCAAATACAGAGTAATATCTTAATATCTTAAACGAAGTGCAAGTACAGAGTAATATCTTAATATTTTCATAGTTCAGGATGGACATGTTAAACGGGCGATGCAGGATGTTGTTCGGCTTACTATTAAATTTTCATATAAGCCGAACTAATGTCTAGCAAAAGGGTGGGAACTGAAAATTATAGGTTCGGCGCATGCTGTAAACAGATTCAGTGAGCCGAACCGTTCATGATTTGGTTGATTCGGCTCATAGATGTGAGCCGAACCTGAACCTGGTTCGTCGAACCATGAAGCAAAAATCCAAACTTTTGATAATTTCTAGCTATAGAAGTGAGATTGAGCATAAGATAGAAGTGTACATGTGTATTAGAAGTATTGGGTTCCTCTATATGTGCTCATCATCTGGATTTGGCTCATCAAAATCATCATCTTGAGTTTGTGTTTGTGTTTGTGTTTGAGTTTGAGCTTGAGCTTGAGTAAAATCATTCTCATAATCTAAGAAATCAACCATTTGGGAATCATTGTTGTAGTTGATATGTATTTTCCTAGGTTTTTTATATGAATTGTGACCCTCCTCATCCTCCATTGAATCAAGAATTAAAATTTTCTCACTTTCTCCTTCTTTCTCTCCTTCTTAACCAAAACTTTGATTTTTTTTTCCCCAAAATTTTCATCTAAACAACCTTTATAATTCTGAAAAATTATCTTAATCACTAAAAAAAATAATTATCACTAATCCAGATCACTAACACTAATACGTAAAGGGTAGATTTTCCATTGAAAAAATTGGGTTAAGGGGATACCTGATATTGCTATTTCACAACCCTTTTTGTCTTTATTGAGTATGCCTATAAAGATTTTGGTATGCCCTAAATCATAGTTCCAAAATGAACCCACAAAGACTGTTCACTTAAGGTAAGCCCATAACTCTGTCTAGCAATTCAGATCCATCTTTAGCCCATCAACAAATTGGAAGCCAATTCCTTAAAATTTGTAGTATAATAATGAAGCTCAAAGTAATTGTATTTAGAGTTTTACAGCTATTTCTGAATACCTTAAGAACTTGTATCACTGATTAGAAATGCGCATCATCAAATTTCATAATACCCAAACATTTGACCAAGCAACTCCCAGCATTTATTAAAGCAAAACATACTTCAAGGTTTACAAACATTCTTTGTTTACGGCAAGCCTGGAACTCAAATCTAGCAATTCAAATCTATGAATAGCCTATCAATAAAACTGGGAGCCAATTCCTTGACTATCTTTTAAAACAATGATTCAAAGGAAAAATGTTAGTAAACACTTGTACTTGGAGTTGTGGTGCTATTTATATATATCAAACTGCAGGTAATTTGGTGTTTAGATTAATCAAGGGAACTTCTTCTATTTGACTTTTGAGATGAACCAGAGAACATCCTCCGAAACTCAAACTTGTATCACAATTGACTGCTCCCTGATAAGTCTTTACAGCAGAAATATGTCTTCATTCCATTCAATCATCTCAAAGTCTCAATTAACTAGGCTTTTGAGTTCTCTCCTTGACTAGGCTCGTTCCAACTCTTTACCCCTTTGATTCAAATCGCTGATATAGCAGCTGGATAGTTTACTTTCCTCCTATGGGATTACATCTCTAAGATCAGTGGTGCTATTAACTGGTTACTTTCCTCCTATGGTAATTCCATTGAAAGTAAATCAACCAAAACACCTTTAAATAAAATGAAGGCCGAACGAGATACCTACAGAAAGAGTTGACAGATCCATCAAAAGAAATGTAAGATTTTATTTTCTTTTATTAAACACAAATCACTTTAAATTGAGATCAGTATTATGATCTTACAAATTTGTTGAGAGGAAATATCATAATGCTGATCTTGGTTCAGACTGTTTGAGTCTACACCCCCACCCCATTCCCATACAAAATCCCTTTTCAACCCGGGATCCATTGGTGATTTATTGACCCTGATTCAATGAATTTAAGAATAAAGAAAAAATATTAATTTTTCAGCACTAAAAAGCAAAAATCAAATTAAGGTAGAAATTAAAGAACCAGTTCAACACTTGAAAGAAAAACTATTAAACTTTTGAAAGGATATATCAAAGACAGGGTTATCAAAACAAACACCTTTTTCACTTCCTCAGCTTCTTCTAATTCACCCTGAAGCGTAAACCAGTTTTTGACAGAGAATATGAGAGTAGTGAAAGATGCGAACAAAGTGATGATGAGATTTTAGAAGAGGAAAACCGAGTTCAGATCCAAGATGAAGAAGAAGAGAGGCGGCGTAGAAACCCTCTTAGGAATTTCAAAGGGAAAAAAGTAAACAAGTGAAGACTGAAAACCTAAAAGAGAGACTCTAACCTTATATACTACATTTACTTACACCTCTTTTACTTCAGATTTTCATTGTGCCTTCGGCTAAGAAAGGATTAACATAGTTTCTAGTTACTTCAGTGCTTCGAAAATGGTTGTGATGATGGGGCTTTTGGTTTTGCTGCATGGATGGTGACAAAAAATGTCTTGTTGAATTTCACAAATATGGGCAGTCAGCATCACTGTTAGAAAGCCTTCTCCAATCCATCCAGAGGACAATAAAATGTTTCTTTGATCTTCATGGATGTCACTATTTTATAGGTGACAATAAAATGTTTGAGAAAATACGAAGTATACTCTTAAAGGACGTGCAAACTAAAATGTTAAAGCAAATACATAGGAAGTGAAGTGCAGACAAGGTGTGAGAACGAATGACTTCATAAAAATAGGTATTGGCATATTACCCATACCATTGAACTTTATTTCCTTTCAAACAAGAATCGAAAAATTGTCAAGAGTACAGTAACTAAAGATGCGATTAACAAGAGTCAAATGTACAATTCATATAAAATGACTCAATGCAGATTAAAGTGTGAAGAACAATCAGTGTGCGCTGCCATCAGATACCAAACTCTCATCTGGAGGTTATTGGCCCCCCACAAGATCTTAAGACGGATTAAAGCAGCTTTTCAATCTCTGGTGCCCCATGGATGAGGACTATTAACAATTAGGCGTTGCAATAAAAGTATAACAGCCTTGTTATCTGCTCCTGAATAGCTACCTGGTTGCCTTCAGCAAATAGCTAGAGGAAGGCGAAGGAGGAATAGCGTGTGTGGTTGTTGGGATAACGTAACTGATTCACAGCCGCATTTAAGAAGAGGTGTCGACTTTCTGTGTCCAGGTCCCCTAAAAGAGTTCGGAGAATATCCATCGCATAATCTACCAAGAAGATATCCATTGCACAGTATGTGCCGTCTGTGATGAAGTTGATGTCATGGTCTGTAGTTGCTGGATAGCCTGCATGCCAACATAAAGAACAAGAGAATTTATGAATGGTACGTTTTACCCTGTCCCAGCCCTGAGAATGACGGTTGCTTTATCTTCTGAAACTCATCAATATCTCTCTTCATCCGTTTTGCTTTAGCTTTAACGGCAGTATCAACATCAGAGAAAATGCATGGTAATTGGCTTATTTCAGCGAACAAATAAATCTTCAAGTTTGGGGTGGAAGGATCTGGTAGCCTTATGTACATTCCACATCTGTATGCAGTTTGGCGGGATGACATCCCAGAAGCTGAAATGAGCGAAGGAACTCTGGAAAATCAGAAGAAGCAACAGCAGAACACGCCAAATGCCTTTACCTAAGAAGTAAATAGGATCACCAAGCTGAGCTTTTCAGCATTTCTCAGTATGGCTTCATAAACTTAGCCATATATATCTACATGGAAGGGACTGTGCCGAAGCCAAATATGATGCTCATGAACAAAATAAATTGACTTGATGTGTGGTGGTGTTACGCGGAATACCCAAAATTGTTCAAGTTAAGAACGATCGCTGAAGTGGAATGAGATTTATAGAAGGGAAAATTGGAAATATGTCCCGTTTTCACTAATTTGTTTGGGGATCTATCCGGAAAAAATTAAGAAATCTATCCTAGAGAGAGAAAAAAACTGTTAGATAGCAATTGTGTAGTGTTACAGTGTGTTCGTTTCGCATTTTTACCCTTATCCTTTGTACGAGAAGAATGGATATCTTCTCTGCAAAGAAAGAGATCAAGAGAATCTTATCGATAGAGAGATTGGGGATGATTACGTATGATTGAAGGAAGAAGAAGTTGAATCTCGGAGACGCAGCTGGGGTTTTTTCATCATCAAAGTACCGAAAGCTTCTCAAATCAAGACCATGGGAATTCAAAACAGGTAAGATCTTCCAACCCAGTTCCAAGTTCGTTGTATATCCAATTCAAGGTTTATGAAATTGATTTTTGGGGTTTTGAGATCTGAGGATTTTGTTCCAAGCATGAGATTTATGGGTTAAATATCATTACTATTTATCTTTGATTAATTGTTACCTGTAATTAGGTTGTAGACACAGATAATAGCCTAAGGTAAAGGTACCATTAAAAAAACTTTCAGTATGATTATTTCTCCTGACATTTGCTTGATTGGTTTACATTTATACTATTATTGGGTGTCGCACAAAGATATGCATATATACAGTCAATTTCTTGTTTTGATGCTACTAGCCTACTAGTACTATTAGTCTCTGTTACATTACCTGAGCACATATTGTCCTTGTAGATTCATCATCATGATGTTCATCATCACAAACTCATATAACCAAGTCAGATGCACTTGGTGTGAATGATCAAAGAATTTTGTCAGAGGTGGTATTGGTGGCTACTCACGTCTTTGGGGGTTTCAGTGGTGCTCTAGGAGATGTTGATGCAGCTGTTGAAGTTGGTGGCGCTGGGGGTGTTGGTGGTAACGGGGTTATTGGTGGTGTAGGCTTAGGTGATGCAGCAGGCAGGCTTGGTGGTCTCTGTGGTTGCAGTGGTCTTGGTGGACTAGGCAGTTTCTAGGATACATACTGCTTAACTTGAAGATAAATGTTTTCCCTAATGTTAAAACAATCTTTGTTGTTTCTTTCATTTTTTGTAAAGATGGAATTTTCGTTACACCTTGTTGTACTGATTATGTCATTTTGGTTTCATAATTTTCACAACTCAGTTAATTCTTTTTTTTTTTTTTTTTTTTGTTATTTTTTCCATGACTCAAACTTGAATGAAAAACACAAAATTGGTCAAAAAGACCAAAATCAACAATTCCTGGGTGAAAAAGACACTTAGGTTTTGATACTGTTTAAATAGCCAAAAATTAAAAAGATACTGTTTAAATGGACAAAAATTTAAAAATAGGGAGGATGTAACCAGTTTCATCCTGTCCATTTTGAAATTTTTTTTTCTTATTTTTATTTTACACAGGATGCATTCAGTTTCATCCTTGCTATTTTTTTAAGTATAAGAGGCAGGATGAATCCAGTTTCATCCTTGCTATTTTTTTTGGCTATTTCACCCGTACTTTTTTTTACTCGTCCATTTGAACCGTGTTTTAAATTTTTTTGGACAAATGACCCATTTTCTCAATGAAAAACGAAATACAGGTTAGGAGTTTTTAGTCAGGTGATTTGCAGAAAGTGAATCAAAATGATTAGCAATAATGCTCACACAAAATTTACATTGCTGCATTATTTCATGCAGACCTATCTCGCTCAAGTACACCGGACCTATTTTGTTTGCATTATGAATTTGCAATAGTAGCTCGACCTTACGGAGTACACAATATGTTGACAATGTCATTTCACCAAGGTTTGGCCGATTGTTCAACGGTTAAGGGAAAAAATGTAAACGTTAAGGGTAAACATGTAAAATTCAAGCAGTGTAATCGCACACATGCGCGATGTTAACTATTTAACAGTTTTTTTCTCTTTTCGGGATAGATTTCTTAATTTTTTCCGTTATGGGATAGATTCCCAAACGAATTAGTGAATACGGGACGTATTCCCAATTTTCCCTTTATAGAAATATTGCTGGTTGTAGTGGCGATGTTGGTGGTGGTCGTGGCAGCAGTTGTAGTGCTTGTGATTTTGCTTGTTGCAGGTGGTGGCGGAGTGGTAGTGGTGTAATCATACATACAAGTGAGTCCGTCAATTCCTTGTAACCAGCTTCTGGATTCTTCTTGATCGGAGGAATGCAACATTTTTTATGGTGAATCCTGCAATATTTGATGTCAAACACAGTAATATTATCAACATCACAGAAATATAGTATCAGTATATTATTATATGAAATACTCCTGAAGGCAGAATATTACCGACATTTATATAAAAAATCAAAAGAAAAGCCAAATACTCCTGAAGGCAGAATATTTGATGTGCTGTGCCGTGACATGTGCTTATCGGTGCCGCGTGTTGTGCTGGGCTACTGTGCCGATTAACCCAGCCCGTCCCATTAAACTAAGGTGTTGTGCTGTGCTGGGCGTGGTTGTGCTCAAATTTTAGCGTGTTGTGCTGAGTTGTGCTCGTGCTGGCACAACCCAATTTACACCTCTAAATGTACGTACGTACTTGCAAATTAATGTAGAGAGTAGAGACTCAAAGACATGGTATAAAAGGAAAAACCTTTTCTTCGCACGCCAATGCACCATAAGCATACAGTCATGTATGCACTTTCCAAATTTAAGCAGCAGTTGAGCTTATTAGTAAGTTAGGTGATGCGTCAGATCATGATTACCTACCGGTAGTTGTGAGTACATGATGATCAGTGGTCCATCACAATTCACAAGTTGGTTTTGCACTGTGACGCATGGAGGTGGAGCTAAAAAGATAATTTGGTGTATAAATTTTGTAAACATAGAAAACCTAGTAGGGATGGCTATCATCTGTAAATAACAATACTATAAAGTCGGACGTTTTCTCATCAACCTCTAAAATCAACCAAACACGCGACAGGTGCTCTAGGTGAAATGGGACGTGCGTCTTTATAGACACTAGCTAGAAAGGGGCAGATGTTAAATCTATATAAATAATGGCATAAGCAACTTAATTTTTACAGTAATTCAGAATCATTTTCGATCTAGCAGATTACCTAGTAATCAATTCTCCAAATCCCAAAGATATTGAGAAATGGCTGCTAAGTTTGGTATTAAAACTACATCATCATTCTTCCTAGTTCTGTGTTTAACTGTGATCGTGTTTTTCACTTTGTCATGCTATTCTGCAGATCCCGACCCGCTCCAAGATATTTGTGTTGCTGACTTGAACTCCACAATTAAAATGAATGGGTACCCTTGCAAGCCGGAGTCTCAAGTTACATCAGATGATTTCTTCTATAGTGGCTTGGTGAATGAAGCGAGCACAGATAATCCCGAAGGGTTTGGAAGGAGGTCGGGTGATGTTAAGTACTTCCCTGGGTTAAACACCCAAGGACTTACGGTAAACCGAATCGACCTCGCACCTGGTGGAATTATTCCTCTTCACGTACACCCTCGAGCAAGTGAATCCAATTTTCTCATAAAAGGGAATGTCCTTTTTGGGTTCATAACTACAGATGATGTTTTGTACGCAAAGGTTATGAAACCTAGAGAGTTGTCTATTATTCCAAGAGGACTTGTGCACTTTGCAGTGAACGTTGGACAGGGGAAGGCTGATATATTAGCTGTTTTCAATAGTCAACTTCCTGGATTTGCAAATATTTCAACTAATCTCTTTAATTCTACCCCAACAATTCCTAATTATGTTTTGGCTAAGAACTTCCGAGTTGATGAGAAGGTCATCGCCATCATAAAGTCTAAGTTTGGCCCAAATACTTCTTTGGCTACTGGAACTTGGAAAGATATATAGGTCACTTTAGCGTGTGTGCCTTTCAAGTCTTGTTGTCTGACGTCGAATATTGGAGTGAGTAATTTATTGGAAGGGTGATATAATAAAGCCAGGTATGCTAGATCTAATCCTAATAAGGAATGGCGGCAACAACTACCTTCTCTAAGGGAATACTTCCTGTCTATCAGCAGGACTATATTGCGTAACATGCTTATGTGGTGGTGTGTAATAAAGGACTCATGCATCGTCGTCCCCTTGCTTTTATTTATGCACAACATTTCTTAATTAATTTTGGTTTCCATAAATTTATCTGGTAAACTCTAGGTACACTGTCGCATACTGAGTTCGCATCATCCTCTTACCAACAATTAATGTGATATCTTAAAATTTATCTTGATCAACTGAAAAACACCTAATAATTGATCAAACTAAACAGATGATCAATATGGAAGGTTTAAATTCACAATTGACTGCTCGCTCATCAATCTTTCCACTAGAATTATGTCTTTATTCGAATCAACCCTAACTAGGCGTTGACTTGTGTCTCCTTGACTAGGCTAGTTCAACTCCTTACCCCTCTGATTGGAGTCGATGATATAGCTGGATGGTTTACTTTTGACTGGGATTAATAAGATCCTTCGAGACATTTACCTCGTAAAGACTAACCATCAGCATCAGAGTTGCATCTGACTCTGAATCCAGCAAAACATACCAAGATGTTATCAGTTAGGTTACAATCAATTGTAAACCAATTACCAGGATATGGTCGCTTCTCCGTGGAATTGCTCAACCCCATAGGTATAATGATCTGTGAATCAAGTAAACTACCAAGATATTTTCAGTTGGGAGTTACAATTAAAAAACCCAAATATGCAGAGGTAGTACAATTCCTAAAAGTGCCACTCTCATAAACCAGGTTCCTAAAATGCCATCCATAACACACAC
Source organism: Papaver armeniacum (assembly GCA_023531295.1). Lineage (NCBI taxonomy): Eukaryota > Viridiplantae > Streptophyta > Magnoliopsida > Ranunculales > Papaveraceae > Papaver > Papaver armeniacum. The sequence goes on from JAJJWW010015113.1 coordinate 49,820, forward strand.
TTATCTTTTCTGCCACTTTATACCTTTTTTGACCCTAACTTTTTATTTTATCACAAAATCTAGAGGACCCTTCAATTGTTTAGTATTATTATTAATTTTTCAAGAGTTAAATAATTGTATTTATTTTGTCTTTTAGTGGAAGGGTCCTGTTAGAAAGGTCGGGACCCTGTACAGGACCTTATGGGAGACTAATTATTGAAATAAAAATATTAAAATAAGTAGGCTTTATTAATATTTTATTTTTAGGGTCCAGATGATGATGTCCAGACCCTTAACTGGACCCTTAAAATAATAATATTATAAATGCCCACATGATATTAAAAAAACCTTTAAATAGAATTAAATAAGGTGGCAAGGGTCTTGACCTTTTCTCTCCAGGGTAGGGACCCTAAAAGATTCCCGAATCTATATTACCACCTAGGCGCCATGTAGGTGCCAAGTAGGATGAATAAGGACGGGACTCCTTAGTCTAGGGTCGGGACCTTTAACCGTTCATCTCCCTTACACTTCTCTTACACCCCTTTCTCCTGCAACCAATACAGCCCGGGGTCCTTTCTTTTCCGTTCATTCCCTATTTCTCTTTCTTTAGCTCTTTTTTAACTCCTATACTGAACTTTAGACTTTATCTTCTTCAAGTCCTCCTCCTCCTCGTCTTCTTTATCAATCAGAAACACCTCCTCCTATTCTTCTTCTTACTTCACCATCTTATACTTTTTCTTCTCCTCCTTTTTATCATGTTCATAAAATGTCAGCTGCCACACCATGAAAGCTAGGGTTTTGTATTTACTGATTGACGAATATCCAATTATATAGAAAGCAAGAGCTATAGAGGTCAATAGGTGAGCTTAATTTTTGCTCTCTCGAATTCGAGATAAAATTTTGGTTAATTTGGATTTCAAACTCAAAGTTAGGGTTTTAGATTTGTATTGGGTTTTTATCTAAATGGATGTTTATGAATTCAGTTTACAGTGATATAATGTTTGGGTTATCTTTAATTTTGTGGTTTAATAACTTTATTGGTAGGTTTCAGCTGATCGTCATCCTCACTATCTCAGACAACATCATTTGTAGAGGATTCATTTCCACACAAAGGTTGCATTTGGTATGTAATTCGTAAACTATGGATTTCCTCTTCCTCAATTTGATTTAATTTTGGGTAAACTTATGCAAATGTATGGATATTATCTTCCAAGCAAAAACGGGATGTGAAAAACGGTTTGTTTTTGTTCTCTCAACATTGCGGCAAATTGAGCCTCGATGCTCTAATTTTGTCCCACGCGCAAGAGTGAACAACTCTTATCTCATTAGTTAATAGACAATCTCTATTTTATGTCAACTATCTTCAAAACAATTAGTTGGTCTTTACTCACTTGTTTATGATCACGCACTAGGATAAATAATTTTGTTGCCGGAGTTGTATTGGATCGATTTTACAAGACTTGTGTGCAATCTATATATGGGTAGAGAGTGATCATGCTCAAACTCTTACCTACGGTATGTGCAACGAGTACTTCTTAGCCTACTCTACGTAATCTTAAACCGATTCTATTACATAACTTATTTTTCATAACGTACCTTAGGTTTGCCTTGTTGAAATCTGTTGAGAGTAAAAATACTTGCTGGAATTTGTAAGGTGTTGTCTATTAATTGGATGGTTTGAATAGTTATCTGCTTTTGAGGCTTTTGTTTAGTGTTCGGCTTTGAAGTCCTCCGACTAATTTCAAGTAGGAGTATCGTGTTCTGCGATCATATATATATATATACAGTGGAAGTAGATTAAGCTCTTGCCATTAGCACTTATATTCATGTTTTCCTTACTTTAGGTTCATGAGTAAACAAACACATTGAAGCCGCACTAGTAGAAGAAATTGAAAAATCGATTAGCATCAAGTGCCTTGAAGTATTACGAAGCACTTTTGTTAAGTATGTGCAGGAGAAATCTTTCATATGGATTTTACCTTTTGGACCATGTGATGAAAGATCTTGGTAATTTGGTTTTAGATGTTGTCATTTTGTGCCTCATGTATAACTTATTTTGATCATTTTTTTTTTCAATGGTTAGGTGATATTTCGTTGTCTTTTCTGCGCCGGTGGGAGGCCTTCACTGTTTGCTTATTGGAATAAGAGTGAACCAGCTTGAGTCCCTACCCAGGGGCGACATCTTTGGGTACCCCATGCAATAAGTGCATATATATGCAGGATATTTGTTAGTCAAGTACACTGCTCGTTGAGATTTTTGCTTCACAAGTTCGAGATGAGCATTTTTTTAGGGAGCATAGGGTTAGTGAATTGTGTCCAGTAATGTGTGTTTCTCTTTTTGATTTCATTTCTCATTTTGGAAAATCTCTTGCCACGAGTCCAGCTAGCCACAATCGGCAACAATTTTCATCAACTTGTTGTACATGAATGAATAGTTACTTTTCTACATATTATTTTACAGTAGAACACAATCTGGTTGAAAGAAATTTAAGCCCACAATCTGGTTGAGCAAATTTGAAGATTTAAAAACTTGTTTTACAGAATCTGTGAAATTTCTTAGAGAAATTGGAATAACCTGAAATACTCATGTACCTCGAATATAACTTGAATATGTATTGAAATGTTAGGCGTTAACTACAAATCTTAAGATTATTTTTATTTCATTACAACAAAGTAAGAAACATATTGTTTCGAGAACAAAAGGGCATCAGTTTTTATCCCATAAAAAAGTACAAGCTAAAAAAAAAAATGTAAAGTAGGCGATCTTCCATCTTTGTACCATGACTCGTTGTTCCTAACCGAGGCACACTTATGTGAACAAGTGTAGGCCCTATTTGGTACCTTCTCCAGTAACATCCATTTCCTTCTCGTTCATGTTCTCTGGAGGCTTGAAGACCCAAGTTAACCTGCAATACAAAGTATTCAAATATCTCAGTGTCTTGGTATAAAGTAAGTGCATGACGATATTATGAGATATTTTAATATCAGCAAGTTTTAGACGGTGCACATCAAATGAGGAAGAAAACCCACTGAAGAAGCAAAAGGAGGACGAAAATCCAGTTGCATCAATGAAAATCCAATAAAGATTTTAACAACTCATTGAGAACAAAAAACGTGAAATTAAACTATATAAAACTCTGAACAATAGAGTTCTTGAACTCAACCAAGCTCCAATATTCCACTATTGAACAAAGAACGAGCACTGACTCCAAAAATTGAAATGCAATGTTTACTAAAATTTGCGCATGAAATATAGTAGTTATACCTACAGTAGCTTAGTCACAACATCCATTTCACCAAGATACTCTTATCTACCCGTCCTATATTTCTCTGAGACTACAATTGATTAAGTTGAACAAGAGAACGCATAGGCATTCTTTGGAAGTTTTGGCGAGACACTTGATTGTAATCCGCAAAATGACAACATAGACAGTTCGGTCTGAGATAGCAACATGTCAACAACTATATGGTAAGCTACACAAATAGAAAACACTGATATAAATTCGGTTAATATGGTAAGCTAATTGCATAATCGACACAAATAGTACAATAATATGATGTGAACTGCCAACCTGTCAACTTCAAATATTTACATTAGGTAAACTACATAACATTCATACATTCACATAAAATATTCTCTTGATTTACACTCATTCATTCCATGGACTGCCATTTAGATGTCAAACTCTAAGTGATGATACATCAATATGCAATATAATACTTGCTAGGGAACATATGACTTTGATTAATTCTTTGTCACATGTATTACATCCCTAATTGATAGAATGCAATTTGGAATATGCATCGTAGAAATTCATATTAGTTCCTGCACATGAATGATCACTGAAGATATACCTAGACACTAGTTCAATTGATATCTGAATGAAGGTATCAAACTGTGTATAAGCATATGAGCTTACATAATGAGAATTTATCAAGTAGACCTGAGTTCTACTGTCAAAGTGACCTACAAATAAAAAATAAAAAAGTAAGTTTTACAAACTGATTGGCACTAAAACAAATCCTAAAAGGGAAATCCATAAAGTACTTATTTTCCATTTTGTGCAAGAAAAAACATGAGATTGTCGGTCCAATTTATCTGAACACATCAGATATTGAATCGGTGAGCTTTAGGTAGTCTGCATCAAAGTAACTTCACCAACACTCTCAAAGCTTAAGATGTCTGCTTGAGTTATGGAGATATTAAGGTTAGATCATTTAAGTTAACCAGTCGAAGTGAACACAAAGCACCGATTTTGCTTAAGCGAGATAAAGAAAGAAATTTAAATGGAAAATAGAAATAAGACTTGGAATTGATTCAACTCAAGCAATCTATCACAGTTGAAATCTTAACAGACTACCAATTTCCTGTCTTATTCTCTTCCATTAGTAGAGTTATGGAGGGATTCAGAGGAAAAAATCTAAACAAAAGGATTTTCAGCAAACTCCAATTAAAATAGCACAACGAAATCAGAGGGAGGGAAGATGGTTAAACTATTAGGTTTTGAAGATTGAAGCGATTCATTGAAAGGAATCCATCAATCAACCACACTAAAATTAATGAAATTAGGGATTCAAAGCAATCTAAGCCACAACTATCAAACGATTCAAACACGTCGTCCAACTAAATTAATAAAATCTAAAACCCTATATCTACAAAATCGACAACAACTTCAAGATTCAAAAATTTGCTATTCGGTGAATAAATTATAAACTCCCAAAACACATCATGAAAATAGAGACAATAAACCCTAGATTTTAATTATCAAACGAGAAGAAGAAAATAAACCCTAATCTTATAAAAACAACAAAAATTGAAATCCTAATATAAAGATCTGAAAATTCCACTATTGAACAACAAACAAGCACTCGGGCTCCACAAATTTAAATGCAATGTTTACTAAAATTTGCACATGGAATACTGAGGTATACCTGCAGGTAGCTTGGTTACAACATCCATTTCACCAAGATACCAACCATTCTCTTATCTACCCGTCCTATATTTCTCTCAGGCGACAATTGATTAACTTGAACAAGTAGAAGCATAGGCATTGCGAAGTTTGTAGAGACATTTGATTCTAATCGCAAAATGACAACATAGACAGGTTCAATTGCACATAACAACATGTCAACAACTATATGATAAGCTACACAAATAGAAAACATTGATATAAAATCCGTTTGATATGGTAACCTAATTGCCTAACCTAGGCACAAATAGTACAATGATATGATGTGAACACATCAACTTCAAACATTTACATTAGGTTAACCACATAACACTCATACATTCGCATAAAAGCATCTTCAATGTATCGAGCAAAGAAAGGTTGCACAATTTCATCATGTATCATAAACCTGTAGAATAATTTACTAAGCCACATAATTTGGAATGGTAAACCCTTACAAAAAGAAACCTCGACATTAGTTAACAATAAATCGTAGGATAAAAACATACAAATGTTAAAGCCGCCAAACAGATGCAAACAAAAACGAAGCTCCAAAACTACACACCTAATGGAAACCAATCATTCACCGATTCACTACATTTCAAGCTCAATATTCTCTTGATTTACACTCATTCATTCCATTT